>JAABNW020122220.1:0-13906 GCA_015164035.2 Radianthus crispa | reverse complement strand
TAACCAATCAGATAACAGTATGACAGACAGAGATAAACTGCTAACAGTATCGGCCAATCAGGTTATGCTCTCACAGTCATATTTTAGAAAATATGGTTAACACAGACAACATGGTCTCAAAACAACTCTGAAATTCAGTGCAATTTCTTTGTAGAACTCAATTTATCTCAATATCAAATAGAATGTATGTATGATTATCGTCCTCTATGAAAAGAATAATAATAATAATAATAATAATAACTAAAGCTTGTTGAGCGCTTAATCTGGGTAAGCTCTAAGCACTTGATTAAGAGTCCCAATAAAGAAAAATTAAGGAAAAAAAAAAATATATATATATACATATATATAAAGAAGTTATAAATTATAAGAAAGTTTAAATAAGTGAGTTTTGAGTGCAGATTTAAAGTCATTAAGCGAAGAGATGTCTCTTATAGTTGACGGAAGAGAGTTCCAGAGGAAGGGAGCAGCGACACTGAAAGAACGAAAACCAAATTTCATAAGGTAAAATAGTAAATACAACCATTAAAATTTGTTCACATAACACTTTTCGATTCTTAAACAGGTTGGGTTTAGATGGGTTTTGTTGGAATGTCATTGTTTTTAGGTGTTGTATGATTGGTCAAGTGGGCCCAGTTAGTGTTTTTTTAAGTCTAAGAAACTGACAGATATCAAAACAAAATCAACTTCCTTTTGCATCAGCAGAACATGAGATTTTTAATGGAGAACAAATAGACAAGACAGATTACAATAAAACTATTTTATTAATTAGCATGGTCTTGCTACTCTAAGTGGATAAAATAATAACATCAAACATCTCTGTTTGCACTAGTCTAATGTTGGCTAGCACCTGATTGTTTAGTATAGGCAGTATTCACCTTGCATCTAACAAGAAAGTCTACACTAGAAAGAACAGGGATCAAGATGGAATAGAACACAGTAAAGTCATGAAATAAATACAAAGTTGACTAACAGCTACTATCAATCAACCACAACATTCACAAGTAAACAAAGTGAAATACACAAGAGCCCCTTCATGATATTTCATTTCGTTTTTGTGTAATGGACAATCTGGTTGAGTGATAACTATTTTCCACTGTCAACTTTGGTTTTCATGCAATTATTCAAAGCTGGTAAAGCATGAGTGTCTCAAATGTTTCAGCAAATAAATGAATAAGATTAGACTTAAGTTCTTATAGTAAGACTAAAAGATGTTCTGATAGTTCCTTAATAAATAACATTTGGCTAAAGCAACTAATAACTTGGTTTCTCCACTCAGTATTGGAGCATTCTATGCAGACAATTTGCTTACAATGTGTGCACCTGTGCAACTACACAGATTCTCATTAAAAATTGATAACTGTTTGAAAGATTAACGAGTACCTTGGACTACAAAGTATATCCCTAATACCTCACCCACCCCACATCTTCTTTAGACTTCTTGAAGTATGTGGCACACAAACCCATGCTGTATGGAAATGAGAACACCACCATAATATTTATGGTAGAATCCTACTCATTGATATCTTTGTCATCGTATACTCAGTGAAGTGACTTCAGTTTACACTGTCTTTGGGGTACCATCAACTCCCTCCAACATGGCAGTTGTGTGTCACACCAAGAAAAACCCATTGTTACAACAGTTATCTTTGCTGGATTTAAACTAAAATTAAACTAATTTGCTATCAAAAAGGTTAATTTATTTATATTAAAAAATTGAAGATTCACTTAAAGTGCACCTAAAGCTTACAACAGTACTTTGTAAATCAGTTCTTCATTAGATGCACAATAAGATGGTTTAATATTTTTGAATATGGACTGCGCGTTTTGGTTGTAAGAGTTTGAAATATGACACGTGACATCATTTTGGGAATTCATTAACATACAAAAACATCCACAAGTGACTTTTTGTCCTTTTTTAAAGTGAAAATTGCCAATCTAGTTTCAATATGTCTTTCTTAACATTTTAGCTGGTTGATTCGATAGCAAATGCCTTAAATTACAAATTACTTTTAGACTGTTTTCTGAAATGACGTCATGTTTCATATTTCAAACTCTTGTAACTCTGATCTAAAATGCACAGTCCGTATTTAAAAATATTAAACCGTCTTATTGTGTATCTAATGAAGAACTGGTTTGCAAAGGTACTGTAGTAAGCTTTAGGTGCACTTTAAATGTATGTTTACCTGCTATTCAAGCAAGGTATAGTGAATACTGCTACTCCTTTCTATAAATACATGAACCAACAGGCTGCAAGGATGCTATACGATGCAGCCATCATGCAACCCAGTTAAATCATGTATTTAGAAGTATCAACTAACCCCCAAACAGCTCAATACTTGTTTTCCAATGTGTTGGTTGAGGCAAAATGAATAAAACAGCGAATAAAATGAATCAAATGAATGCGAGTAGGGCTTCGAAATGCTGCTAACTATACCAATCAGTAAATTTATTCTCAAGGTGACCAACTACTTTAAGGCCTGTTTCACTCTGGCAATTTTTGTAAAATATAATTAAGTGACAGATCCGTGTGAAGTAACATTTGGCAACCTCATCATAGAATCCTGAATAAAGTTTACCACTCTTCACTGTTATTAGAATTACTGTAAACATTGCAGTAAAAGTCGCCACAAAAATTGTCAGTGTAAACAGGACTTTAGATTGTTCTATTTGAGCCCATGCTGAGCCTGCACATGGAAACCGCTGAATAAAATACAAAATTTTGTTCAAGATCCATACATGTTTTGAACTTTATTAGGGCAAAACCCTCACATTTTGAATGGGACCATATATTTTTCTCTGCATTTTCCAAAAGAACATGTAAAAAATCCTTTGACAATTTTTTAAAAAATGCAATGACTTGGACGTTTTGAAATATTGCCAGATTGTAGTGATTTTTGTTTGTCATTTATGCACAATTTCCAATAAAATGAAAACAAAAAGCTGAATATTGGACTAATTTTTGATTTGTTTTCAAACAATCATTTATTGAAATTTAAGTTTCAATTATGTGTTCTGAGAAAATCACTTTCATTTCTCTTATTATATTTGAGAAATGGTTTATTTTGCAAGAGGCTTGATTTTTGCCATTTTTCTTTTAAAAATTCATACAGCCGGTTGTGTTTAAAATTCAATATCTCAAAAGCGATCTCAGGACACTCCATTTTTCTCTCCACTTTTGGAATCAGAATGAATTTCTATTGTTAAAATATCTTTCTAAGATCAATTTTCCAACGGCTATTTGTGAAAGTAGTCAATCACCTTAATCAGCCAGCAGCACAAAGGAAACAATTGCAGGTTGGAAAATCAATTAGCCATGCTAGGTTTAAGAAAATCCCTGGGTTGATGTAGCACATGGTGGGATTAGTCCTCTCAAACAGTCCCACAGTCCCTTGCCATGTTTATGCAATGGGATATGGATGCTACAAAGTACTTGTGAGTGACTGATCATCTTCAGTAACTAACCAATTAATTATTACAGCCATATATCCCATGAAATATATTATAATACTTCTCCTATTTACAGTTCTGTTGCAATGCCCAGCATCTGAAGTATTTGTGGTATGAAATGTATATATTATGATTTGAAGACTATATCATGTCATCTGCATCAAAGCCTGGTAACAAGCTAATTAATGAAGTAGATCCATGAAAAGAGATCAAAGTCACCCTCTGATTAGGGGTGTTTGGGGAGGGGAGAATGAGATGATAATAACTAATAGCCTAGCAAATAGTAATAATGTCCCTCACTCAACCAGAAACATGTCAATAGAATCTAGTGATTCTCACAAAAGGTCTGATGTGTATTGGTTAGGGTTGAATGATAGAACTTTGATCTTATTTCATGGCTGATGACAGAACCAGTATTAGATAAGAGCCTCTGCTACTGCATGGAGTCTTGAACACTGTTCCTGTCATCAAAATAATGTTATCTACCAATGATGGAGATCTTTATGTTACATATCTATTAACAAAACATTATATGAATGTCTTTTGTCTCTGCTCTTTTGTACAATCTAATAAAGTCAATGCTGTGTGGCTTATTTGTGACTTACACAAGAACTGATAAAATATGTGCATTTACTGTACACATAATTAAAATGAATTTTCATGCTGAGCACAATGAATTTGCTGTCAACTGTTAGCCATTCTTAACACGAGTACAAAATATTGGACATGTACAGCACAGGCTGAAGAGACTTCAAGAATAATTGGTTTGGGCTTCAGCTGCATGGTATATGGAAAGAGATGGGGAAAACAGCACAGCATTGTAAAACTAAAAACTTGGCATTTATAAAATTGGACATTATAAAACATGGAAAGATCAAGAGCAGTACATAAATTATGGGAAATGTCATTTTTGTAGGCTCTATTGCCATACTAATTTGTTATCAGCTGATTATGGCAAGTTATAAAAATCAACTAAAAACCATAAAAACAATTAGAAAACAATATGGTAGCTGAATGTTCATGTTAGTTCCAATCATGGAACATAACCATTCCTCCACATCTTGATAATGCAGGTAGCATAATAGAAATGAACACAACCCCACTGCTAGGAAGCATACTTGACTAGGCTTAGCATAGCTGTACTACTATTAACCATATGAGCTTCACCTGACCCAGGATATCTTTTGGTTGTTCATGGTCCACTGCCTTCCTTGCCTGTCAGCCAGTATGTCACCATTTTGCCTTTCCCTTTAACAGTTACTAACCCTCGGCAGTTAAATGTGAATCCACGTGTTGACAGGATATCATATATACTTCTGGCAACCTGATACAAACACCACAGACATTAGTACTTATTCTCTTTGAATGTTGATCATCCAGAGGAATGTAGTAGTCCCAAGAAGGACTGTTGGGATATATAGTTTGGTACAGTAACTTTTAGCACCCCAAATCACCTGTTAACCAACTCCAAGTCAATGGTTGGTTGACAGTTAGTCTCAACTAAGTGACTCATAAAATATCCAGCCATACTACCTGTACAAATCAAACTGTCTACTAAGATATATTGATGTTTGTAGAGAGACACAAGAATACTTCAGATACCTGTACAGAGTCTGGTTTTCCAGTACTGTACATCCTACTGGCAACATTGACAGTATCTCCCCAGATGTCATATTGTGGTTTATGAGCACCTATCACACCTGCAACAACTGGACCAAAATTTAAACCTGCAAGGAAAGAAGAAACTCATAATGAAGAATTCAAAATGAGTTTGCTAATGTAGGATACTCAGTGTCCATAAACCACAGCAATTCATACCATTGACCTATTACCTACTACCTACTGCTAGTATTAATTGTATATAATTATTCATTCAAAAAATATATTTGCTACTAAAATGTGTTGTACATTTGGAGGATATGGATATGGCAAGCTAACAGAAACATTGTCCATCAGCTGACTTACCAACTTTCATTTGAAAGTTATTAAAAGAATGAAGGTTAATGTCTTGTAGCTTTTGCTTCATAGCCATTGCAAAGTCTGCCATTAGTACCACATGATTGAGGGTAGCTAACTTTTCCTGGGAACCAAAAGATAATATTATGATACTATTCTTCAAGTGTGTACAGAAGAGAACAATTACACACAAATAGTAGATTGGGTCCTTCAGTCAGCTCACCTGTGATTCTGGCTTGATACCCGATGCTGCCATGTATGTTTCTCCTATTGTCTTTATCTTTTCTATGCAGTTGAAACGAGGTTCTGCAAGTAACTGATGAATAACACACAGATTGTGGTGGTAAGCTTCAATCAGCACAAGAGGAAAGACTTTAATAAAATATTTATTCTGCATCAATGTCTCACCTCATCAAAATCAGCCAACATTTCATTCAATAATCTCAGGCATTCTACACCTTCCCCATTTGCATCAAGTTCAGAGTAAAATTCTGAAAAGTTGCAAATGTTGGAAAACATAACAGCAACTTTGTCACAAGATTGGTAGTACAAATCCTGAAAAAGAATGATAATATTCCTTTAAGCTGTAATAAGCTGTTCACTCTAGCTATTAAGTATAAGCTATAAAAAGATTGTTGTTTCTAGGCATTCAATAATAACTTTGCTACACAGATAACATTTAATTTTTCCGAATACATGTATTCCAAGGCTGTTCAAGGGTGTTCAAACCTCGTTCCCAAGCACTACAGTTTACCATTTACTTCCATTCTATACATAATAGTGCCACGCGGTCCACATATTCACATCATTGCATTTGAATTACCGCAACCTAACATCTATTTCACCCTGGCCTGCTCTCAGTCTGACCTCTAGCTCAGCTGGGAGAGCATCGGTGTACAATTTCAAAGGTCATGGGTTCAAATTCCAATGAGGTTGGAAATTAATTTTTCCGAATACACATATTCCAAGGGTGTTCGCCCAGAATTCAAACCTCGTTCCCAAGCACTACAGTTTACCATTACTTCCATTCTATACATAATAGTGCCACGCACTCCACATATTCACAGATAACAACAGCTTGTTATCACATTGGAAAATCATTTCCAAGCACTAGACATCTACCTCATTCTTCTTTGACTTCTGGTTGAGGAAATGTTGTGCTACATGGACAGGTAGGATATTGTACAGTAATTTCTTATTGTATTCTCTTAGTTGTTCCATTTCTTTCTTCTCCTCATGTGCCTGTATGACAAAAATTATAAATCTTAAGATGAGTATGTATAAAATAGTGTTGTGATATAGTACGCGCACTACAATTGGTCGAAAACCATGTTTGATGAGAGTATCAAAACACACTTGCGTCATCCTAGCGCACGCTAGACGATTTCTCTTTGATTTCTGTCTCATAGCAGTATATTTTTTGCGTATTTATTATTTTATAAAACAGTTCAAAAACAGTTTCCAAGAAGCTGGAAACCACTCTGCTATGCATCATGGTTTCCTACGCTCCTATCATGTTCTCTCAACATCCTACATGTTTTGATCGGAGTATCAAACACGCAAAACTGTTTTTGATCTGTTAAATAAATAATAATGCTCACTGTTCATAACAGTGGGGAGCACAGGTGGCACAGCAGTGAGAGCACTCGCCTCTCACCACTATGGTCCCGGTTTTCCTCCCTCCACAAAAACCGATCTTGATTCGATTCTGAGCTGTGCTTCTTGGTCAGACATGGGTTGTGTATAGGAATAAGTGCCTTTGACGGCAGCACGTTGCCTTCAACCCGACCACGTCGAGCTGCCTCCTCGTAATTCAGGATGCTGCGATGAGGATGATTAGCTTCCAAATTCCAGAAGTTTCAAATGACAGGAGGGTGCAATAGACCACAAACAACCCTGATAAGAAAACTACATACCTGTAGCTTCCAAAGGAAATCAAGTCTTGCTATTTGTTCATGCTGAAAAGAAAAACAATCAATGAATACACTAACCTTTGAAGTATCAGATAATGGCAGACCGCTAGCTCAAAGTACTTACAAGATATCCATGACCAGTCAATGAAATGATGAACATGACCACCACTAGTATAGAAAGATGGGTCCATGGAATGTATCGATCCAGTCTGAAACACAGAATATCAAACTGTCATTAGATGACTAACAACCATATGAAATAGCTCTAGTCATTATAACATACTAATTAAAGAGACATGAACACATAAGAAGATTGCTGCACTAATTAACATACTTCTATAAGATACAGGCATTTTGATACTGCTAAATGAGCTAAAAACTAACTAGCTTAACAATGAATGGGTGGAATTGAATATGTACACACAAAAAAATATGGTTATACTTTTGCAAGTCCTACAGTCAAAGGTACTTACTCGCAATATTGTACAAGATCATGTCTCTTAAACTGTTGATGAACCAGGTCATAGACATAAACCAGTACTATGTACAGAACTGACATGAAGCTGAGCAAACAGAGCTTCTGGAGTGTACTTAGTTGAAGGAACACTGCACATGCTATCATTACTAGTGCTATGCTGAATGTAAAGTACTATGGAAGAAAACAAAACACTAGCATAAGCAAAACAACCAAATTTTTCCTTAGTTTAGAAAATCAAAATCATGTAGACTGATTATTATCATGTAATATATTATCATCCTTACCACCCTTACTGAGTGTTTACTCTAATCATGGGTGGGGTTAGCTGGTTCTCAATACTTCTGAGGGCTGGTTTGGTACCCCAAATTAAAGCTTTCACATATCACTTTCAAACACTAATGATTTCTGTAAGCAACTTGTTTCCTAGCATCTCTACCCTTGCTGTGACCGCACCCCTGACCCTTGATTTCTACACTGGACAAGAAGTACCTGAGGATAGTCACATGACACATTATCTGGATCAAGTTTGGGAACATGATAGCACTTGTCTCCAGTGGAACCATTGACTGATGTATTGACTGTTGGTAACACTACTTCTGCTGGAGTTTCACATCCAAACTGTAAAAAAAAAGTATCACCACATTCACATGATATCATCACAGCCACTTGACTGTACTTCTGACAGTGCTTACCATGCCACCAACAGAAGCAATGTAGAGGATGAAGATCAGCACTGATGCAATCACATGACAAATGACACGTGAACCACAGATCTTAGCAGAGATATTCTTCATACAGCTGGGGAACGACTGTCAAGGAAAAAGGTTGTGATGGTCAATGTTTAATAAATAATGAAAAGGTAATCATTGCTAATTATAACTAATAGTTCTGTGCATACTATTAAACTTTTTATAACTTACTTTAAACTTCTCTGAAATAATTAGAACATATATGACAGTAAAAGCCACAAAAGCTGTTAAGAACACTCCCAGTACTACTGGATTCCTGTTTAACAAAACAATGACGTTAGCACTTGCTTCTGACTCAATTAAAACTAATAAAATTGCTATAATAATTGTTTTTTTTTAAACATAGGACAAGTTTCGATAATATCTAGTAGTTGACATATAGTGCTTCCAAAGCCATTATTGAGCAACTTATTGTACCTTGGTAAAACCATGACTTGAACCAAGACAATGAAGAGAAATATAAGGAAGATACAGGAGGAGTAAGACTTGAACATGTGGTCCTTCTCTAGAGAGTACTAGAAACCCAAAATAAAATCTGGATTACTATAACAACACACTACGGTAGGTGTGGATGAAGTACTAGTCCTTACATAATGCAAGTGAAGTGCTGTGAGCTTGTACACACAATATAGTCTTAGCACATCACAACTTGAGTAAGGCAAGAATATTGGTTCTAGTATATGGATGCATGGTCTAGCATGGTTGTAAGCTTACTTACAGATCAGTGACATAAAAGGGTTTTTTGTCTTGGTCTCTTGGGAGAGCACAAAACACTCCATGACAATTTTAAGAATTTTTTAAATAACGGTAAAAAAGAACATGGCTTACCAAGGCTTCCATTCCTGCATCTTTGAATGTCAACACCAGTGGTCTGACATGCTGTTTACGTAACCTAACCATGAAAAAATCATGTTGAATCCCTTACAATGACAACATGCCCCATGTTGAAAATAGAATGTTTATTATACTGGCCAAAAAATAATTATAAGGATCATCTCTTGAACACAATGTTTCTTGGCCAGCATTTAATAAACAAAGTCGAGTACTTTATTCTTGATGAATTCAGAGATGATGATGAAACTTAAACTGCTGTTTCAAAAGTATTTTATGGCTCCTTCGTACCGTTCAATGCTTCTGGCATCAATAGAACTTCCTAAAAATTCATTGACTTCATCTTCAGTATCTTGCTTGGGAGAAGAAAACCCAAGCCTAAAAAGAAGCAATCAGTATATCAATCCTTGCAAACTTCAAGATTAGACTGCCATATGCATTAAACCCACTTTACCTGTCTTCAATCTTGTCTTGATCTTTGTCTCTCTTTGGTTCTTTAAACATCTCTTTCTTTCATGAGAAAAAGTAGAAAAAAATTACTCTAAGTATTAATAGAGAATTCACTGTCCACATTCCAACTATTTTGCACAATTCCCAATGATTTAAACTGTGTACACATAAATCTCAATACCATCCTCACCTTCTGCTACATCAAATACAGCATCATCATCAGATGATCATCAAGCATAGATAAAGAAAAATAATTGGAAAATAACATTAAGATCATTTTCTGCATAGCCAACTGCCTATCATGCATCTACCTTCTCTCTACTTAGTGACACCTATCCTCTTGGTTCTTAAAGCCAACACTGCCATATATCTCACAAATCCATGGGTTCAATACTCTTTGGTGTCATGCAAAGTGGATCAATATACAAGGCAGCACAATCATACAATACTAGGGCTGATACCTTTCATTCCTCTGCTTGCCTTATAATCACTAACATTTCCTGCCTGACTACCTACAAGTCAACAATAAACAACACAGTCATTCCAAAACACTCAATGTATTGAGAGCATACCTTGACTGGGTGTTCAGCAACAACCAAGTACGTCTGTATGTTATACTGCTTGAGATATGCACTTCTTTCTCCTCCATGGCCATCTTCTACTTCATAATCACCATTCAAACAGTTCAACACATCTTTAGTTATGTGAACACGGCTGCAATACACAAATGAAACCAATCCTCTTGAGTTGGAAGCTTTCACATCTGGAGCATTTGACCTGTTTATCTTACCCCGGTAGTCCACCAGATTCCATATGATTGGCTATAGTGACATCATTAGACCAGACATCATACTGCCATTTAACCAGACCCAGCACACCACTATGCACTTTACCCTGGTGAATACCAACCCTCATGTTCAAGTTGACCTTTGTTGCATCACGCACAAACCTACACAGTAAATACCAGGTTAGCCAGACGCTATATCAAGTGTTTTTCTCTTAGTGCTGTTATACTTACGAGATAGCATCAATCATGGCTAGTCCCATCTCAATGCAGCAATGAGCATGGTCAGGGCGTGGCTCTTGTAATCCAGACACACAGTAATAGCAGTCTCCAAGAATCTTGATTCTAAGGCAGTGGTTATCCTGTTGGTTATAAACATGGAGTTGAAACCTAACAACTTCATCATGATAAACAAAAGGTCCCTTACAGGGATAGAGGAACAAGTAATCAAAATCATTACAATTTTGTGATTTTAAAACAGTTTGACTATAAATTAGATGTAGATTGCTGTGAGGAGTCTGAATTAATTTAAATTGTAAATTGTAAATTGGAGTTAGCTAATCATCCCCCTTGCAGCCCGGTGGCTGAATTGTGGGGACGCAGCTCGATATGGCCGAGTCGAAGGTATACAAGGGCGCCTATGGCTGCCACCATACGACTCACGTTTGGCCACGGGGCACAGCCTAGATTGAATCAGAGTTGGTTTTTGTTGAGGGAGGAAAACCGGAGAACCTGGAGAAAAACCCTCGAAGCACAGGAGAGAACCAACAAACTCAATTCACATATGCTGCCGAGTACGGGAATTGAACTCACGACCATAGTGGTGAGAGGCGAGCGCTCTCACCACTGCACCACCTGTGCTCCCCATACATGCCAAAGACATGTTTTTATAAGATTTTTAAAATAGCTTACCACAGCCAGCTGGTCAAATCTAGCATACAACTCATTGAGAGTCTTAATAAGATTCTGTGCTGTTAGCATAGAAGATAGCACAGTAAACCCTTCAATGTCTGCAAATAAAATGCTGAAAAACAAAATGAAAACATTCTTATAAAACAAATGATCATTTTTACTTTATTCAGGGTTCATGATGATGTCCAAAAACAAAATTCAAGGAGATTTTACAGAGTTTTCAAGGACCAAAAACTCCAAAAAATGTAAATCAGGTTTAATGAAGAAATAGAAAATGAGCGTGCATGCTGTGTGCAATTATAAAGTGCAATGCACAGGGATTGGCAGAACAAGAGAGAAGTGTTAGTAGAAGCACGATGAGAAGCAGTGCTTCTCAACACTTTCCAAGTGTTTCTGCCAATCCCCAAATGCTTTACAACTGAACCCAGCACAGAAAGCGAGTTTTCTAAGATCCTGTCAACATGCAAACACGTATGCTGTGTGCTTTCATAATGCATACGCTCATGATCAGTTTTGGCCACTCACAACATGAGATTTATATCAGTTATTTTATAAGGAGTTCTTAAGGAGATGAAGGAATAGCAAGAAGCCTGTTTATTCTTCTACGTTGGAAAGGATGTGGAACATCAATCAACCTATCAAATGAGATCACCCCCTTCATCCCCTCATCACACTCTACCTTTTCTCTCTACTGACACTAAAATATATCAACCTATTAAACAGCAGCTCACCTGACATTCTCATGCATTTTGATGTAGATCTTGTGGAACTGCATGTTTTTGGACCTGCCAGTTTCAATATCATCTTTCATCTCCATGGCAACATTCCGTGGTAGCACAGAAAGCAGAAGCCGTTCCTGTGAATGATAAATTATAACCAATGTTAAGGTATTATGGCATAGCAATAGGTATCATCTATATATTTTTAATGAAGAATCAATTACAAAGACACTGAATCCCAAGCATTTCTGCACCTAGTCAAATACTACTTAAGGCCTATTTACATGGCAAGATTTTCATGTGCAACTTCACGCATACAACAAAACTTAGGTACCATTTACACCAGCATAACTTGTGGCACTCCATACTAAGAAAATGCTAATAATTCACTAGCTCCAGTATCTGCCGTAGGACCACTTACACAACACGATTTTGAGCTAATTCTACCATATAGGTCAAGGGTTGAGCGGCAAGTTGCACCATGTAAATAGGCCTTGAAGTGTCCTGGCCACACAAATAAAAGGCAGGATGTTGAAAAGAACACTGCACTGGAGAAGGGGAAGAGGAATGCAAGGATGAGGAATCAGATAAGGTTTGGTGTTGAGATGTATATCAGTCATGCATGTATTTGCATTACATGGTCTCCTATGGGTGATATTTTGAAGGATTTGCTACCTGATTCTGATTCTCCTTTTGGCTTGTCAGTCTTGACTCAATGCATCTTCTTGTTTCTAAGAAAGCTTGTCTTTGAGAGATTTCAGTGGGGTAGTGTGTGAACACTCCAGTCAAGTTTGCACAAATAAAAAGAAACAGATTGGCTCCCAACTGTAAAACAAAATGGTGATTTGATTAAAACCAAAGGAAATTAAATCAAAAAAAGATCATCAACATCACCTTGCACCCAAGGGGATGTACTGGTCTTGCATATGTTAACCTGACCGCACAACATCAACTAAAAATATGGCTGACATAATGTTCAAGTCACAACTTATTTCTTATTCAAACAGTAGAATAGATGGATGGAGTACACAGTGATGTATGAATGCATCAACATATATTGCACACCTGGTGTTATACGAGGATGCCTACATTCATCATGATAACAGTGGTCACAACAGAAATAAAATAAGTACAAAAAGAATACTAAACAAAAAATAAAAACATTGGTCAACAAAATATACACATCACCCAAATAACATTATAATAAGGGAAACAAGTTCACCAAAAATATACTTGGTAAGTGCTCTTTGTTCTTGAATGTTTCATCATTTACACACAGTGAGTATGCATTTCACAGCTTGCTGTGAACAAATTAGTCTGCAAAGGAGTATGATAGAAAGTCCTAGAAAAGAGATCATACTGTATTCAACTTTTGAATTAACAGCACTAGATCATATTAGCGATATTTCGACTTTATTTCAAAGCCATACTCATGCAAAAATGGTACAAGAATTGCTAGCGTAGAACTCTTAAATACCTAGAAGAGATCTAATTCCCCATTAGTACTAGTTAAGAGAGAGAATATTTACCTAGTACTCAGTAAACTTAACTCCTTTGATAATAAATATCTTCGTTTCACCGTTGACACCTTTGAAGATAGCAAGGTACATTTCCTAGATCTACTTATTGACCGTAACACCACAGATCTTTATTTTAAGGAGACGCAC
>JAABNW020122109.1:0-13929 GCA_015164035.2 Radianthus crispa | reverse complement strand
CTGATCTAAGTCAGGGCATGGCTAACTCACAGATGGAACCCTGAAACAACCTCTGGGCTGATCTAAGTCAGGGCAATACAATACAATACAATGAACTTTATTTAGGGAGGGACACCCATTAACCCAGAGAGTTATCTAACATGGGGCCCTCAGGACATGGCTAACTCACAGATTGAACCTGAAACAACCTTTGGGCTGATCTGTCAGGGCATGGCTAACTCACAGATGGAACCTGAAACTTCCATTTCATGCAAGTTATAATGAAGTTAAAGGACAGGTAATATTATCATTTCTACTTTGGTACTTACAGTACCACTCAAATGTAACTTACCATTGTCTCGCGATACGAGTTTATCGTATCGTGATACAAGAAAATTTTCTCGTGATACGATAAACGCTCCATATTCATCCTCAATTTGTAAGTGATTCGAGAATTAACAATGCATTCTTACTACTTTGTTGCAGTCATGTTATGTAAGCGTGTAGTGTGCTAGGTTTTTCTGTTTGCCGTTCGGTTTAGACGACTAATTTAACGCGACACTCGGCCCGTCTAGAGTTTTGATAAGGACATATCATGTAAATTTTGACACGGGCAGAACATTCCCAACTCTTCTTGTAATAATTAGTATTCCAATCCATTAATGAGGCTAGTCTTGCGACATGAGAAATTTTTGTTGCGATACGAGAAATTTTTCTCTCGATACGAGACATGGTAAGTTACATGTGAGTGGTACTGTAACATTTATTTTTAAAGTTGTGACAAAGAGGAAGGGGCTCCACTGGCATCCAATGATAGTGATGATGACATCTCTGATGATGATGATGATGACTTGCCCAATCCAGATGACAAGTCTTCTTTGTAAGTAACCAGTAGCACCTCTCCCCAACAATGACTGTTGTGAAACATCAGACTGATGATCTCTGTTAAAAACTCATTTTGCTGGGGTGTAACTTTTGCTAGTAGAAAAACCAGGGATAACTTTTCATAGTTGAGTTTTGCTTGCTTTTCCTATCTTTGCAAATAGTGGCAGCCACCTACTAGTATACTCCATGTTGTCAAGTCTCATGCCTCATTTTCGAACCACCTATATACAATTTTAAATCACCTCATATAAATGTTTGAATCACAAATACACATTGGAATTAGCACAGTTTTAGAGTATCTAATAGAGATTTTAGACAACTTGCATCATTTTGGAGCAATTTCTTTACGTAAAGTACAACACGGAGGAAGTTTAGGTGTAAATGTCTCATAAATGAAACCAACAAACAATTCAGAATTTTACGTGAAACCAGCAATCAGACAGAATTTCAAAATGTCGACTAGAGGCTATAACTGCTTGTGCTTACGACATCGTCATGCCAAGAGCGCGTGTGCGGATGAAAAAGCTTTTTTTAGAAAACTGACTTCGATTTGTTAATTAGAAGATAAGATCTTATTTGGTCAGTAATTACACCTAAACTTCTACCGTGTTGTACTTTACGTAAAGAAATCACTCCAAAATGATGATCTTTTATGTGGTTTGAAAATGTATATAATTGGTTTGAAAATGTGTGGCTCAAAGTGGTTCGAAAAGACTGGCAATCATGATATTTCTCCTTTGTATTACAGATCTCCTGAAAACCTCAAGCCCCAATCTGAACCACTTGGGAATGCACCATTGGAGACACCACAGATGATTTCAGCTGATGGTAAAACTGTATGTAGACAATGAATATCTGTTTAGTATTGTCCAATCATATTACATTATTCCATTCCAGTACTATGATATTAAACTGTAATACATTTGTGATTATGGCATTGTTCTATCCACCAGTCATGTGATAACAGTCGTGAAGAACCAGTAGCCAGTAACCCATCCAGTACTACTAGTGCTACCACTGCCAGGGATAATGGCCCTGTAGATTTTGATGATGCTCATGATCAGGCAGAGTATCACAATAACAGCAAGGCAGCTAAGCATGAAGACTCCAGGTATGGTGATGATAACAGAATGATGGTAATGATGATGTGAAGAGTCTGATAACAAGCACTCTCAGTTAGTGGTAGCATTGCTAATATTGTTTATTGGTTGGTTGGTTTGTAGGTTACCAATGGCCAGTCCAACAGAGACGCCACCTCTTGCAAATGGCCCAGGCTAATGAAGAGTCCAGACATGTCTTGATCCCAGACATCAATATAAACAACAACTTGTATACATTCAGAATCCAAGTCGCATTTAGGTATTATTTACTCAATTAAGCTACAGTGATTGGTATGGTTCCAATGAATGTACAGCGAGCTCAACATGCCAATCAAAAATCTGGTTTATTAAGAATTAGGAGTTTTTTATTTTTATTATGGTGAATCACTGCTATACCTATTCATCACTGATCTCCCATATTCAGACTGCATGTCGTTCCCTTGGGTATCATTTTGCTCAAGTCAGTGACCCAACTAAAAAAAACAAGAATCTCATTCTCAAGAGAATGACAAGTAGTTTGATGGTATATCAAACAATCTTTCTTACCCAAGATTTTCTTACTGGAGTAGCATTGTTAATAAAGCTAGTATTCACCTCTGCAATGCCAAGGGCCTATCTGATAGAGCCTTTCAAATATCTGGAGACAGTTTTTGTGCTGTAAGTCATAGTTATAAGTGTTTGTCTCAATTCAGGATCATTCATAGAAAGAACAGTGTTCCATTATTTGCTTTTTGACATAACAATTCATCATTTGTGGTATATGTCCTCCTCCTCATCTGAACTGTATGTAGAATACCAGATGTGAATGCTGATCTAGTTCTGTATTCTCCTTTTCTTTTCTTGAGCATATAATGCAAAAGACTTTGGAGAACTTAAACATTAATCAACTCTATATGCTTTCAGCTTTGATTGGAAAGCCTGATCTCATTCCTTTGTATCAAACAGGTTTTTTATTTCACTGATAACTAATATCCTCCCTTGTTGCCCGAGTTCTACTCTAGGTTACTGTACCTCGGGTACTGTTGTATTAGACACATCTTATCATGAAGGGAAATCAATAAAATTCTGTGTCAGTAGTTCAGGACTTCATTTCCATTTGGATAACAGCAAGCTGTGCATAACGTCTTTGAGATCAGTTATTGAATTTAGTCCATCAGTGTGCTGCTTGTATTGGATTAACATATGTAAGGTAAGTTTTAGGTTGGTATTGATGGTCCAGTTTACTGCACAGGCTATTTTGCTTAATTTTTCTTTGGGTGGAAATAACTTAATAATAAGAGCATTACCAATGCCTTTGTGAAATGTCCCTTGGATGTAAGATTCATATTAAATTCCTTTTCAAAATGCTTCTTATACCAAGCCAGCATATCTACTACCAGAGTACTTCAAATCAGTGGAGTTTTGTTAAAGGAAGAGCACCATGTCTAGCAGTCAGTTGTATGATTGTGCATATTATAGATGGTTTAGAAAAATGTCCATATACATGTAATATGCACAATCCTACACTTGTGAATACCAAACAGATTGATACCTCGTGGTTTTGTTCTTTGTAAAGATTACTTAGTACCAATAATGAATGGGGACAAAATCTAGATGCTACAGAGAAGATAAAAAGATAACAGTATTGTAGACTTGTTAGTGTGAACATACAACTGACAAGATGATAGCAGAAAATAGGCAGAGGATGTCTTGCTTGGGTGGCCAAACACCACACCTTCTACATGTGATGAGGGGCTATTTTTTACCATACAACTAACTAGTTGATTTTTGTATGTCAGAGGGAGGAAGATAACCCTCATGGCAGGGAAGAATACATGTTACAAACAACTATTACATGATTGTGTAACTGGCTTGGTATATGTGCAGTGGTGACATGGCCATTGCTGCAAAATCTACAACAAAATATCTTTATTCAAAAGGCAACATTGTCTCTTTTTACATTGGATAGGAAACAACAAAAATTGTTTTCTTTTTTTCCTACAGAATTTTTGTAGCCACTCCCTTTCACTTGATTTATTAAGAAAATGATATTGTGATACTAAACAGAATGTAAAAATGGACTCCTCTGTTGTTTGGCATAATCCAACAACCTGGCTGATTTTTCTGGGTAACTTTGTGGTGACTCATGAAGAGGCAATTTCAAAATGATATTGTTCATCAAATATTCAATGTCTTGTTTAGCAATGTCCTTAGTCCTGTTATAGTCATTTTCTCATTTATCATCCAATTTCTCTGTAGTGTGTTTGGAAAGAAAACAGGGAAAAATTCCTTGAGTTTAAATGTGATGTGTCCAGAAAAAGAATTTTGAATTCCTTTATGAAATGAACCTTTTGTTTCCACAATGGTAAGATTTCTTTCAGTTGCTTTGGGATGTCCAATTCTCTGGTCTTTCATTCATACTCTTTTGCAAGGCTCCCTGTCCCAGTAGAGAGACTTGGATGACAACATATGCTTGAGATGGCAAAACCATCTGACACGATGGAGCCTTCATCTGGTTAGATGAGCTTGCATCTTGGAATCATTCTTTCATTTTTACAAGAATAAGCGTGAAAAATTCTTGGCTGCCTTCCATACAACATTCTTGGATGTTGCACTAAAAATTAAGAAAAAAACCCTGTCAATTCTCTGATACTCTGGTCCAGAGCTTGGCAATCAAATCACACAACTGAACATATCTTATACTACAGTCTACCTCCCTCTTTGCACAATTAGCATTAGTGGTACATACTCTGAGAGTGCCTGGTGGAATTCATGTAACTGGCCAGGAGTGGCTACTATGTGACCTGGTGCTGCATGTGTTGGTAAATTATGCATGGCTTGAGCAATCCAATGAAGAGTTTCCTGCAACATACAAACCAACATTAAAGATTAAATGATTGATCTGTTTTAAAAAGCCCTGTGCTCTGAATAATGATGGCTTGCATAGCACTGGTATGGCCAAACAACAAATGCACTTGGATGCTACACTGTACCTGTCTGCAGAAAGAAAGCAGTTCCCACAACACGTCAGCCACATCAGGAACCATGTAAGTAGGTAATGCTCCTGCACACGCATCAACCAAACCTGTAAACAAAGACAAGAACATTCCTTGATGTCTGTTTGATGCCTACTAAGAAGTGGAATCACTGAGGCATTGACGTTTGTCAAGGATGAAAATCTCACCTTTCACTATAGCTGCCCCATAGTTGGACAGCAGTTGTTGAACAAGCACAGTGCATTGTTGTTGATGATCTTTATCCTGATGAGAGTATAAACCTGTTTAGTTACCTTTTTAAGGAATACTTCAATGTGAAAATCAAAGTACCCACATTATGCAGAGAATAAGATAAAACACCATTCTTTGATTTCATTAGGTTTGATTGCTTACAATTTCATCTGCAGCATGAAAGAGTTCTTTTAGAAACTTCATGACAGAAGCATTAGCTTCTCTGTGTTGCAAGGTTGCAGCAGCAATAGCACACTGGATGCCGGGGCTGGCAATGTCACACTTGAGAAATTCTACTGGAAACTTCTGTAAGCATCTGAAAGATTAAGTAACATGTAAATAATGCTAATTCCAAGAAAACTGATTGATTGAAGGGGACCTGAACAGCAGGAAGTGTGCTTTTTTAGCCTCTGCTTAAAAGCTGCCGTCACAACAACAACAGGATTAGTGGGATAAGCATCAGCTGCTCCTAATTACCTGGAACTGAGTCTGTACAAGTCATCTACTGTATCTGGATGTGATACAAGACCATTGTCGTTGCTTAACAGCTGGAATGTGGGTATTGACAAAGCCTGGCAAGACAACAAGATGCTGTGTTATATTCAAACCACTGGAGGCTGGTTCTGTTCAGCCCTTGTATGAAGGCTGAACATGACTATCCACCAGAAAAATCCTTATCCAGCAGATAAAATCTATACACAAATATTATATGTATATTGCAGCCTTGGTACAACTGGGCTCCAGATGCACAGACAGATGAGGAAGATGAAATGACATATACCAACAATATGTGATCACAATGGTGACCTACAAACCTTGGTCATCTCAAGCAAGCCAGGTACACACGCATTTTCATCTCCATATTCATCCACTAAGATACTGGCCAGATATAGGAAGCAAGAGTGCTTATATGCTGTGTAGATACTGACCATCTGTAAAACCATTACCAGTTATAAAGGATAAGTCCAGCAATTAACAGTAATCAACAATGACTACAAGCCATTCTTACCTGAGACACTAGTGGTGAAAGAAGATTTCTTGCTGATTTACCTATGCACCGAATAGCAAACCGAATGCACCTGCAAGAATAATATAAAACAATTTTTAAAGCTGTTGACGGCTACAAGTTTGCACGCATTGCTCTAGCATACCTGCATCCTCGTTCAATGATTCTATTTTCCTTTTGGTATTTATCACATATGCTGGAAATAACTGGCCAGATCTGAAATGACAGCAATATCGCATAAATACTGTACATCAAGGGAGAAAGAACTGCATTCATCTTGGTTCTTTGCACAACTCAGAATCACAGGTATTTTACAATAAAGTCCTAAAACAGGAATATCATACCTCTTCAATCACAACTTGACAGGGATGCACCTCACCATTTTTGACTTTGCAGTTAGTAAACCTAAGTAGAGAAATAACCTCATCAACATCATGAACAGTGTTATCACTTCCCAGCAAGATAAACGTACCTGAAGACTGCAGCAAGACGATCAAGCCATATTATAGGGTCTGCCGAAGAGTTTGGTGCATTGGCAATTTGTGAGAGTGCATTGGCCTGAGCTACACACAGTCGTCGAAAGCCCTCTGTGACTTTGCCTGAAGAGGTAAGTCCTTCTAGTATCTTGCTAACACCTGTGAAGAATAAGATTGGATTTTATGAGAAACGGTCTGTGGCCAAGGACAGGGGTTGATCAGGTGGATAGGTACAAACCTTTAATCATCCCCAGAGCTGCTTCTCCTGATATACTCAAAGAATCTGTTGCAACAATAACCTGCAAATGATTCAATAGATATTTTAGCGACTTTTCTCCCTCCCTCCTTACAACAAGCACAATATTATTTTATCAGTGAATCAGAAAAAAAACAATTTTAATAGTAACCTGAGCAAGGACATCAAAATGTCGAGCCATTTCATTAGAACAAGACATGCATATGCTTTCTATTGCTGATGCACTGACAGATGCCAGGTCTTTTGTTTGGACACATGTGAGTAAGAACTGCATTAGAGGATCTATGGAAAAAACAATATTAACTGTGATCTTTTGTCTCCATTAATATTCTCAAGAGTTTGTCTGCTTTGTAACAATGAAAACAAAGGAAATAATACAAGTTGTACTAAGTATTTAGGAACTGACTTACCAATAAAGTCTGGGTGTTTTTCTATCCATTCAGCTAATTCTCCAATTACTCGTATACTAGTGTACTTGACAGCATGGTGGACATTAGGAGGAAGGTTCAATATTACTGGCAAGAACTGACCAACAACTTCAGACTCACTAAATGTTTGAAGACAAGTTGTAATAATACAATTAATCCTGATCAATACTTGTGGCAATGTTTGTAGTCCTAATACTTACAGGCCCACTGATCTGGCTACTGTTGCCATGACAAAGAGAATAGATTCAGAGATCTCCCACGAATTACTGTTACTTTGGCTAATAAGATTGGCATACATCTAGCAACAAAAATATTCATGTTATAATTAATAATAATAATACTATTTACTGATATTATAACCATCAATGACATCATCACTAGCATATTCATCAATACGATTCACTGCAGATATTATAACCATCAACATAATCATCATCACCAGCATTATCAACATCATTTACTGATATTATAACCAACAACGTCATCATCACTAGCATTATCATCAACATCATTTACTGATGTTATAACCATCAACGTCATCAACACCAGCATTATCAACAACATCATTTACTGATATTATAACCATCAACATTATCATCACTGCGATCTAACATCTATTTCACCTCGGCCTGCTCTCAGTCTGACCTCTAGCTCAGCTGGAAGAGCATCGGTGTACAATTCCGAAGGTCGTGGGTTTGAATCCCAACAAGGTCGGAAATTAATTTTTCAGAATACATATATTCCAAGGGTCTTCGCCCAGAATTCAAACCTCATCCCCAAGCACTACAACTTACCATTACTTTCATTCTCAGCATTATCATCAACATCATTTACTGATATTATAACCATCAACGTCATCAGCTATTATATTGTATTTACCTGATTAAAACAGTTGGTTGAGCCAACAATAAAGGCACAATCTTTGATTAAATCAGCAACTCTTTCTCTAAATTCACCAAATTCATTATCATTCTCAGGGATTCCTTCCTGTAGATCCAACAAATGTAAACTCAGAATAAATGCAAACCAAACACCAGGTCAGCAAAATCACATCACCAACACAGAACTCACATGATCAGGTTCCATTCTGCAGTGTAAGCCAAGTGCTTCTACAAGTTTTTCAAAGTATGGTTTAAATAAATTGACATCAAATTGATCTTGTCTTTTAAAGATGGCCTCAGACAGACGGTACCAGAAATTAAATGTCACTTCAGCAATCTGAAACATCAAGACATACTTTAAACACACTGGTACGTGTTGGCCAGCTGGCTCCAGGCTCTCACCTCATACTGATTATGTTGTACACAGGTTAATAAGATGGTAAGAGTCCTTAGATCACCAAGATCCTGGAAGAAAGGAGAATTTCAGTCAGTAATGATATGAACTAGTGCCAGTAACACTCAACATGTCTTACCCTGCCAGGCATATTGACAATTTGATCTAGAAATGATTCACCCATTTCAGTAAAGACACGACATAGGTTTAAGGATCTGTAAAAAAATATACAATATAATATATATATTAAGGGACTGGTTTTGAGAAGCTGGAAACCACTCCGCTACGCGTTGTGGTTTCCTACGTACCTCTCGTGTTCTCTCAACATCCCACAAGTTTTGATCAGTGTCAAACACAGAAAACTGTTTTTGAACTGTTAAATGATGTAAAGGTGATGACATAATTTTTATAGGGAAGTGATTCATTTCAAAACTGGTTTGATGTATGAACTCAAAACATTAGAAAACCTCCTAAAGATATTTCTCCTGGTGAATAGGTACCGGGAAGTCCCCCCTTTTTACTAATCTGTACTGTGTGTTTGCATGAGTTTGCTGTCAGGATAAAGTAGTCTGCTGCTAGTGGTAGGTTTATGAGCAGCAAAAAAGTTTTTTTTATATTTAAATCAGCTAATGTTGCTCCAATGTTGAGATGACTCAGCTGGGGCATCTACATGTACTGTGTACCTGTCAAAGTCTTCCTCATTGACTGCTGACTCGTATGCTGGTGGCAGCAACATGACTTTTTCAAACAAAGCCCCTGCAAGCTCATGATGTTTGGACAGATCCTGAAATGTAAATTGCAAATGTTCTCACTTATTAGGTAAATGTGCCCACAAGACAATAAAATGACTTGATTAATGTTGA
The DNA here is from genome assembly GCA_015164035.2 of Radianthus crispa. Classification (NCBI taxonomy): domain Eukaryota; kingdom Metazoa; phylum Cnidaria; class Anthozoa; order Actiniaria; family Stichodactylidae; genus Radianthus; species Radianthus crispa. Next base: position 4,455 of record JAABNW020122109.1, on the reverse strand, counting down.
TGACCACGCTTGTTACCTCAGAAGTATAAAGTGCATTACAAACAAAATCTGCAGCAGCTTCATGAAGAGTGTCGCTGATTTGTTGAGAAGGGTTAGACTGGAGAAGAAATACAGAGCATGACATATTTTATTCTCTTGGAAATAAGATTCTTTAAGCTGGAACTTTTATATTATTTGTTATTACTTACTAAGATTTCAAAAGTAGTAGACAAAAGCTTGCTATTAGCAATTTCTAGAGGTGGAAAAGCACCTAATATGATCCAGCTTCCTGCACAGCGGAAAATCTGTCAAGTACAATGCAACAGTTAATCTGGTCCCAAGAAACATCTAAAAAGTTAAATATTCTTGGTCAACAAACATGAGTGATGAGAGGTATTCACGTTGAAGAAAAATGGACACAACTTGTACCTTGACTCTAATCTTCTCATCAGCAGGACATTTTTCTAAACATGTAGACTGCAATGATAGCAATTTTGGCGAATTATAAGATAGAATTATTCAAAGAAGAAATGAGAGGATGGAATCAGTGTCAAAACATGATCTTCCTTACCAATAACTGTAAAGTTGTGTGTGAAGCATTTCTTAAATCATTTAAAACACATTCGCGTCGATTGGCTCCAACTCTTAAGTGGTTGCTATCAACCTATAGACCATAATAATATTAGTTATGAAAATTAAATAAAATACAACCATCATAATTCATTTTCTCTAAAAATATTGTAATTTCATGAAGTTCCTACCTCTTCTGGTAAAACTGTTAAAATTTCTAATAGGACCGGTAGGCTTTCCATTGACTTTCCAAACCTATTGATGAAAACCAGGTGTTTCAATATTTCAAGTCAGGCATGATAACATACAAGTACAGTATATTGTTAATACTAGTAGTCATGATTGAGGCTATCCATGGTCACAGGGACACAAGCATGACAGCTCTTTAAACACTGAACACAAATAAACAAAACAAGTTTGCATTGTTAACACTAGGTACCTCTCAGATAAAGTATTAACTACATTTGTCCATTGTGGCATTTGAACAGCAAGATCTGCCAATGCAAGGCAAAGCTATATGATAACAAAAACAAGAAGTTAATAAAATAACTTGACAACATGGATCACATTCAATAATTCAATTCAGTACTGAACTATAAATCGATTTAAAAAACGTTTGTGAGTCTCAAACTATTTAAGCCAGGTGGGAACATTTGAATTAAAAGCTGATTTTTATGGGAGAGGAAAACCTGGGAACCCACAACTATACAACACCAGGTTGCAAAGTGCTCTGCACCGCCACCCAAGTTCCTTCCCATACTGCTCACCTCAATGGGAACTTTCTCCCAAATGCTATTTAGCATTCCACTTGCTGTTTTGTCATTTCTAATACACTGTATGTAGCCATAGGCATTAAAGACTTTTACCTGAGTCACGATGGCTTGGGATACACTTTGAAGATTAGAGAGATGATTGACAATAGATTCCTTAAGAGACTATGATAAAAAAATGCAATAAATAACAAATATGAGTGTGAGCAATATGGCATTCAATCTTTAGGTAAGCCTACCTGATACTGTGTTGGTTGAAGCTCATTCAAACAATATTGGACCTACACAGAAGAAGTGTGCTTACTAAGAATAATATAAAGATCTATTGGTTTAAACAGCAAAACTATAAATCATTTTTTTCTTCTTCCAGATTACAAATCATGAGAAGACCTTGACAGTAGTCTGGTGGCCAAACTGTTCAGGTATTTATCCTGGTGTCATAATTTGCAACTATTTGCAGCCTTTCCACAGTTTCAACAGTTTCATTGTTTACCTTGGTTCTCATTGTCTGAGCAGCAAAGTAAGTGGTTTCTACATTGACATTTTGCATCAACAGTTGATCTGATATTTCCCAAGCAAACACCTAAAGCACAACAGAATACACTGTTTTCATATCTGTAGATTAAGTTAGAGTGCAAACACTAAAAGCACAAAAAGCCACTAGGGTGAAGGCGTTTAACCCGTGAAATAGGTATTTGACTAATACACTTTAGTAGACAGTAATTCCAATTGTTTTCTTTTGTGTCTATTTGACTATTACAACTCCTTAACAAGCAATTAATATTTCATGGGTGAAGTGTCTTCACTCTACTCCAATGAGTCCCAGGTGCATGTGAATATATAGAGGATATTACGTAAATGACATGAATTTTATCTTTGAGTGGTGAAATATTTTCAACACAAGAAGATAAAATTCATATCTCATATCTTCAAGCCAATGTGTAATGTTCTTTTTATTATATAAGACAAAACACAAGAAAACTACTGATCTGAGCTGGAAAATATTGGAAGTTATGTCATCAATATCTTCACCAGTGAAGATGTCACTCGTATAATCCCAGATGTAGATTCGTACGACATTTATGAGTGATGTTTCCCATTAAAACACTCACATCTACTGTATACAATAAAAAGGTTTATAGCATAAGTAAGTTGCTTCACGTTTTTAGTGTTTGCACTCTATCAACCATCTTATCCATGTCTGTTGGTGGTAACCACTCAGCAAGCAGTGATTGATATTAATCTCATCCCAGGGGGGCACAGTTTCAGTTCCATAATATATTTATAGAGTAAAATAATCTTACTTTCCAACAACAACAATTAACATGATTCAAGATATTCGTAGTATTCTCTAGTTTTCTCTTTGTATTAAGCTCCCAAGCCACTAAACTCTACTTTGAACCATAAGTTAGCTCCGTGGAATGATTGATCTATTACAGTGCGAATAGAAAAACCGTGAACACCTAGAAATATTTCAGGAATGTTCTATTGTTCTTGAGCCAATCAAAAATGACTTTCTAACCACAAGATAATAGAAAGATAACAACAAAGCTTTTGATTGGTTAGAAAACATTCTTTAAATATTTCTAGGTGTTCACGGTTCGTCTGTTCGCACTGTAAGAAAGATCAGCTCAGAGGTCAATCTTTGATCACAGGTCAGGTGGATCGCGCTTACATGTCAGATCTCGAATATCCCTTTAACAAGACTACTAAAGCTAAATTACTGCAATATTCGTTAAGTAAAGAATAAGTTAATATCAAAGTCACATTTTTAGTTACAAAAATCAAAGAGAACATAGCCGATATAGTCACAGAAAATATCGAGTTTAAAGCCTACCTGGACTACTTTGGAAGAGAATGCTAGTTTCCTTGTAAGATTATTTAAGTGAAAACTAACTATGCAAACCAAAACAGCCGAAAAGTCATCATGTAAGAGGCAAGCAAACAGGAATGATATAGCGATAGCCAGAGTCGAATACGAGCATGTTAATAGCAGTTGTTCTAAATGCGGCAAGAAAATAGAACACACAGCAACATCTCCAGTGTTTCTCACCGATCGTTGTAAGTTTCCGAGCCATTCTGACGCTCTTTCTTTACTATGAGGATCGGGGTTGGAATACAGAGTACTAATGACGCCTTTTACTTGCTCAACTGTCGGTTTTTCCATGTTGAAAGTGGTTGTTCTCTTTCCTTCTTGTCAGCCAGCAGCGGACGCCATTTTGGTTTCTTGCTCGTTCAAGTAGAGCGCGTCCAACTCTGAATGCGCGGGACTGGGTCGAGCTGAAGGCATTCAACCGGAAGCACACAGGAAATCCATCTTCTCAGTATGGGGGAGAGTAATTTTAAGAAAAACGACGAATTATTGCTTTATTTCCGAATGAAACAACTTTTTAAGGTATAACGACTCTATCTTTCCATGAAAGTTGAATATTGCTAACCGGAAGTTAACTTCAATACCATAATCCTTTTCGGCCTACTTTTTGGCGCTAAAATTGGTATACTCTGTTTTACGTCCAAGGTATTCGGTTATTTCGTGAGTTAAATAAGATGCCTTCAAACGTAGAAATCAAAGCTAAAGTAAGAGATGTAGAAGAGTTAAAACGCAGAGCTAAAGAGATGAGCGGCAAAGAAGGTTAGATTTTGGATATTTTAATGAAATACCATATTTTGTATAGTTTCTTGTTCTAGACGAACTAGTGCTTGAGTGTGACATTAATAAAAGTAGGAATGCAATTTACAGGTACTTTGATCCAGCAAGAAGATACATTTTTTAAAGTCCCAAATGGAAGATTAAAGGTAGTGATAGTAATAGACCTTTTTGGTGGCGTTACAAAGTTTTCCCATTTCAGACCACGTGTCATTCCCAAGAGTATCATTACTTTGTTTAACGGTCACATATGAGAGAAAACATGGATATGGATGCACCTTAAACAAAGAGTTATATTCTCTAGAGAATGACACAAGGCCTGAAATGGGAAAACATTGTCACACTACCGAAAAGGTCTATTGATTCATACTACGGTATTTCATGTTTATGCATGAGTCAATGTAAAGACAATCTCACTCCCCTCCCCTAACAGGGCTGAAAAACGATCCAGCGGTTTGGAGTAAAATCGCGGGCTCACCTTTTCCCTAT
>JAABNW020121998.1:0-13930 GCA_015164035.2 Radianthus crispa | reverse complement strand
AGGTGGTCATCCTGTTTGACAAGTTCTTCAGCATTTGTTTCTGATAACTAGAATGCAATCCATAAATAAATGTCATTAGGGTAGTCGAAATATACAGGTTTTCCTCTTGTACAACAACTAATAATTGAAAGAAAGTAATGGCTGAAAAATCTGCTTTTCCATTTTAAATATCATGGTCGAAATATACAGGTGGTCGTATAAGACAGGTTGTTTTCTTGTGCAACAAATAATGATTGAAAGAAAGTAATGGTTGAAAAATCTGCTCTTGCTTTTTTATCGTAAATATGGTCGAAATGCACAGGTGGTCATACAAGACAGGTGGGTTTCTTGGGCAACAAATAATAATTGAAAGAAAGTCATGGTTGAAAAATCTGGTCTTGCTTTTTTTTGTAAATATGGTCGAAATACACAGGTGGTCGTTTAAGAAATGTGGCTCTTGTGCAACATCTAACCCGAAGACATATCTAAATATGATAGTATACTAGTGCAATAGTGGTCAGAGATAGGCGGTCGTAGTGGACAATGCTATGCATGTCGGGAACCATGCTGAAAAGTATCAGCCAGTATCAATATGTTTGCGAGGAAAACAGCGAAGAAAAAAAACCAAACAAAGAGAAAAGTATCCTTGGGCCCAGTTCAGACGTCGAACTTTTTGTCCGCGTCGAATCTAATTGTCTTTGCGGCCGAGCGACGTCTTCCTTGAAACTAGTGGAATTACAGTGAAGCACACCAAACTTAGCATATACCGTCTTCTGGCACTCAGCAATATCACTAGCTACAAATGCTTCTTTTTCATCGATGATTTCAAAATAAAGGATTAATGACGAAGTCACCTCATATACCATTCATCAAATTTGTCGAATGAGAATTCTCCGTTTCCATATCGAGCGGGAAACTGGGCCGAGTTTGGACCGCAAAGTATGCATGGATAGTTTGGAAGGACAGTTGATCCACAGAGTCCTTCTTTTAAATCTTACATCTTATCGTAAATATTATGCCTCGCAAGTTCAATTATTGCGTGTCTGGCTGTTCAAATATTGAAATATTGGAAATTCTGTCCTTCCAAACAATCCATGTGTGCTTTGCGGTCCAAACTCGGCTCGGTTTCCCGCTCGATATGGAAACGGAGAATTAGCTGGGCGATAAACATGGGCCTAAAAATTGGCTATAAAAATAATCCGTCAACAGATTAATTCGAGAGATTTAATCGCGATGCGAGTTAAAAAAAATTCGAAATCCCCTTCCAATTTCTTGTTGGTAACTTAAATCATTATCAGTTGAGGCTAGAGGCGTCACCTTTCCTGGTCTCATCTAATGTCTTGCAGATATCCTCAGGCTATTGCTACTCACTTCTAAGTATTTATCTTTTGCTTCCTGTTTTGACTCTTAGAAAAATTGAATCTTATAGAAAAGTTACAAAGTTTAGCATCAGCTTAAAGGTTGTTTTGGTAATTGGAAACTTGGGAGAGATTAGACATTGGATATGGGAGAACAGGCGGATTTCAGGCGGTTGAAGTCAAATGCTTGCATGATTCGTATCCGTGGATTCTAAGAATTTTATTTTCGACTCGCGTTTAAAATCTTGAGGAAAATTACAAATTGTGTAGTTGTTGGGTTTCGTCCTCGGTTCTCAAACAATTTGTTTTATATATCGTTTGACTTATTTTTAAATTTGTTCTATTTCTCTCTCCTCTCCTCGTTTCCCATTCATTTAATTTTTTTGATATGTATATTTTTTTTGAAATTCGAAAGAGGCAGTTCATTTGAAATACGTTCCTCACATATGCCGCCGGTCAATTTACAATCCTGACATAGATATGCCTGGTAATAAGGTTTGAGGTGAAGTCGGCAAACATTGTGAAGGATAATATTAATATATGCTAGTTATGTAATGGTTTCGAGTGGAATACCGTGGAATATCCCACGAGTCACTTGTATTTTCTAGTATACACACGAACCTTTAGGCGAGTTTGTATACTGAGAAAATACAAGTGACAAGTGGGATATCCATGGTATGCCACGAGAAACTGTTGTATAACTATTTTATCCCACACCATAGAAAATACAAGGAAACGCAAGGTCTGATAGGAAGAGTCAGTTGAATACTGCCGAATATACAACGTCTTTCCTGCTTTCTGATTGGCTGTATTTTCTATGGTGTGGCATAAATATTAATATATTCACGTAGACACGATAATTTCAGTAATCATTGACACCGCTTATAGAATTTTTTCACGTTTCATTCCTTGCTACTGCTCACTTTTTATTTTTCATTTCTATCTGGAATTTTTTCCCATTTATTTCGATGTTTCCCATTTCGACTCTCGCTGCTCTATCCCGTTTCATTATTTCTATATTCCGATACTTTCACTTTTTTCCCTCAGATTTCTATTCCAAATTCTTCACATATCGACGCTTGCTACAAACTCCTTTTTTATTTTGTTCGTAAGTTTGTCACATATCGACGTATTTATTGAATTCATGATAATAATTTCCGTAAATTCAGACTAGATGACCAAAATTCTAGAGAATTTTCAACGCCATAAATAATTCATTAGATTGTGTTTCCATCTTTATACTCCATAATCAACCCCAACATCTATTTAATGTTGAAAAAGAAAGGAAAAAAAGGAAAAACAAATCGATTTTCAAAAAAGACAAAGGTTGTTTTCGAAGGGTACGGTTTTGTCACCTTCACAGTCGCCATAACAACGCACGAGAAACTACTTTAGTCTTTTCAGTAAGACAGTTTTGATATGACTAAATAGGTATTATACTAGACTCATGGCTAGAGGGGATGTTTAAGAAGTCAAGAACATTTTTATTAAGTGATTGTTTGACGAGAAACATCAAATTGTTCCTCAAGCGAAGAATAACGTCATTCGTTGCAACACGAAAAGTGATTGGCTAGGCGTTTTAGTGCCAGCGAAAAAATATACAATTTAAATCTCACAAAATCAACAAGCAAATAACAATAAGTTATACGAATATAAATGAGAACTCGTGTAGCACGTCAAGCTGTTTGCTAAAAAGCTTAGTCTTTGAAATCTATCGTCACAAAAAAATGTTTTTTTATGATGGAATTGATGTCAAACGGCCTTGGAGAAAAATATAATGGTTCTTTCAATGAAGACTAGATCAAGCGAGGAAACGTTTCGAAAAAAATCACTTTTTTGGTAGCATTTCCCATACTTTTAAGAAGATTTCTCCAATGATTGGTCATTTACTATTATCAAGGTAAAATATATCTTTCATTTATTCATATTTTTTTAAATATCGTTTTATTTCTTTACATTTGCTGAAAGTTTTTTTACGACGTGGTTGAAAACATCCATTTGTGTAATTTTATTACTTGATATTTAAATGCTTTATAATTCTTAATTTTCTTCGCATATTTAAAAATAATTTTTATCGAAGTAAGAAATTATCTTACAACTTTTTATTTCCTGAGATTATTTTCCCTCGACTACAGACCACAAATAACGGCGCTGGGGGATTTCATTTTCATAGCATTAGTATTACGAATTATTAGAAATATTTTAAAGTGATTTTGATAGAGAATTATAGCCATATCGTTTTAATCACAACCTCCAAGACATCGACAATATCACTTTAAATACAAATGTTTTTAGCAGGCATAGATAGTTTATTTTTTAAAGCGACGGATGATCGTTTTAGATATAAACGATGCATTTTGCACTTGTAAAATGAGGACAATGTTGTCGATTTATGCCAGGATAGGATCACACTTAAGTTTCGTACAATTTTTTAACTTCGAGAATGAGCGCCATGAATTTTTTTTTAAGAGACAGTACATAAACGTGGCTAAAAAATTATGTAACGTTACATAATCGTAGATTGAAAGGAGTGTTAATGGCTTTAATGATGTGCAAAAGATTGAAAGAAAATAGAAAAATTGTTATTGTTTGATGCAGTGATTTTTCATAAGTTTTAATTTTGACTTTGTAAAGAGACATTTGGTTAGTTCATCTCAGTGTCCTGAATAAAACGTTACAGTTAATTCTTTGATATAAGCCCTTTTCGCTTGAAGAATCATCTTCAGTGCGCATGCGATTTTATCCCGAATTTCTCACCTTCGTTTGTTTAATCAAGAACAAAAGAAGGTTAAAACAAAAGAAGGTGAGAAATTTGGGATAAAATCGCATGCGCACTGATGACGATTCTTAAACCGTAAAGGGGATTATTCTTCACTATGATTAAAATTAACGTAAAAATCGGCTCAAAAATCGCCAGTGTTAACGGACCATGATGTTTATGACGTTATAACAATAATGAATCACTCATTTTAGAAATAAATTCATGTTTTGGAACAATCACCCATGTAGATACTTAAACAGTTATTCACCTCAGGCCCAGTGGTTATCGATAGATATTTACCTTGACTACTTCTCAGTAAATATTCACTTCGCTGTTAATCACTTTCTAAGGTGCTTTCCATTTGCCCCCCCCCCCCCTCCCCAAAGAAAAAAACTCGGTTTGAGTAACCGAGACAACAATGGTACAAATGGAGCAGTTCAAACTGTTTTTCTAGGTTTGGGAATAGCCTATTTTCGATATTCTGGTCGAGTGATCACGAACAAAGCAATTCAAAACGAGGACCAGGGGAAACAAAGGATAATCCTAATGTATTCTTTTTGTTTCCCCTGGGCCTCGTTTTGAATTGCATTGTTCGTGATCGTTCGACCAGGATATCGAAAGTGGGTTATTGGAAATACTGAAAAAAAGTCACCGTTCCATTTTGAATCCAACCAAAATGACCGGTTTTGCTAAATGAAACGGAAATTTCTAGTCTGTTTTTCCATCGAAAGGTTATCCTCTTTTTTCAGTTGGAAATTTCGGAAGAGCGACTGTTCCATTTAGTTTCTAACCGTTCTTTTATTTTTGGACAAATGGAAAGCACTCGTACTAGTCTCCTTCATTTGTTAGTAGACTCGGTCCCAGTTCCTCACAGTCTTTCCTCGCTTTCAGCGATCTTTGGCAATCCTGTCATTAATGATCAGATTTGGCTGATTCAAGGAAGAATGAACGTGACTGAATTCAATATTTTTTTCTTGTCGTGACGTGTTGTCATAGTGCAGTTCATTCGTATGACTGTGAAACGTTCACGGCACGTACACTGTCACGACAAGGAGTCAGCCAATGAAAAATCTAGAAAACATCATGGTCACTGCAAGACACGCACTCCTCGTCCAATCAAATGCAAGAAACACGGCACGAAACACTGCACGGACACTGTCACGGCGCGGACACGGCACTGCAGTGTCGTGCTTAGCCAATCACATTGCGTAAGAAGAAAATCCAGCCAATTAAAATCCTAGGTTACAACACGACACGCTCACGGCACTGAACTTTACACAGTCACACGAAATCTGCTCTAATTCGGCATTACTTCACGTCGCCCAGTGTTTGAGAAAAAGCAAGGTTTATATTCTTCTGTAAATACATACATCTTATTAGATAGTTTGTTGTGGATATTTTTACGAGTCATGCAGTAATTTGACGAGCCTTTAGGCGAGTCAAAATATAAGTTGAAGAGTAAAATATCCAGCCATATTCCACATCAAACTGTCTAAAAAGTTATTCATTACCCAACGACCTCAAAAAATATGAAAAAGACGAAGAAAATTGGTAAACATTTATCAGATGTGGAATATGGCTGGATATTTTTACTCGTCCCATTCTTACTCATTGCACTATTTTTTACAAGTTGGATAATAATGTTTCTGATTATTGATGTTTCATGGCTATGCTATTTGGTGAACTCTGTCTGTTTGTTTGGTCTTTTCATATGGGCACTGTCCTATTCTCTTTTTCTTTTCTTCTTTCCTTTTCTCACAGTTTTTTCCTTCCTTTTCTTTCTTTTTCCCTTGCTTGCACTCCTTTTCTTTCTTTCTTTTCTTCGTTTGTTTTCTTTCTTTTCCCTTTCCTTTCCCTTTTCGTATTCAGCATCTATTTATTAGAATATACCAAATTATAAACGCCATTCCTCCTCAGGAGGAGTAACATGAGTCATGCTTCTTCTTAGTAGGAAGCCAGCCAGTCACACAGTTCCAACATGATACCTAGTATTTACTATCATATATAAAGACAAAATCCCCTCTTGGATAGTAATTATGAGCCATAATTCTTCCAAGTAGGTAGTATCATATAACGTAACTCGTGTTGTCCTTTTACTTATGTCAAACCCACGTAAAGCAGTCACCACCTGAGTCATCCCAGACAATCGCTGATACTCTCTTAGTCGGGTCTGGTCGCACAGGTTAGTAAAGTTTGGAGCAATTGGACAGGTAGCACAGAGAAAACAATAGAACGAGCCATTCACAACAGAGTCTATTGGTCTGCTTAGCCAATCACAATTAATAATACTAAGCGGTGCAAGGACGACCGTCTTAGTCTCGTGGTTGCAATCGCGGGCTAAACACATTTACACCTCAAAGAGCGTCCTCCAATTACAACCGGTTACTATGACAACCACACAACGCGAATGTAATCTCATTCGCGTTAAGATTGATAACTAGATTAGTTTACACTCCAGAAAATGTAAATATCTCCTTTCTTCATTCAGAATTGGCTCTCAAGAAAGTGAAATTTTCGATTCCTTTTTGGTATAAAAATCTTACACCAGTAATTCTTAAACTAACATTTTTTTACTTATAACCTCAAATTTCATAACGATAAGACAGGTAGAATTTATTAATGTGTGTTTAATGTAAATCTTTTTTCAAATAAGGAATAAGTTCGAGTTATTTTAAGAAAATGTTGCGTTTTGAAAGCAGAATTTAAATTTCTTTGGAAGGAAATGACGAACGTATTGAAAATTTCTAAAGGACCAAACGATGTAATTTAGTTGTTGTAACAAAGAAATAGAATCTAATTGTTTCTAAAAAAAAATAAGAGATTTTGAAAGTAAGGATCACGTTTTTCCAGTCCTTACAAATGGTAATAATAATAACAACAATAATAATGATATTATTCTTATTGAACGCGTTCACCAAGAGAAAGGAAGTGGCGAAATGCAGTACAATAAAAGGATTAATTTTTTTGTAGAAATGTCATAAATAGCAGATGCGACCGGTTATGTCATTCCAAAAACTCCCTCGTTTGCGGTTGTTTTTCTGCCTTTTTGTCACGTTATCAGTCGTCTAATCATAGAATAGAAAGAATATAGTCATTCTTACGCGACGCGAGAATCTGATGAAACCTACCCAAATCATTCCTCTCAAAGGCTTTATCAGGTAAGCAAAAGACTAAGTCAAAACATTTTCAATAGATAAAATTTTACGATTTTGTACTTGTATAACTCCATTTTATTCCTCAACTTTTGTATTCACATTACGAGAAAATGCTCTGATTTCCAGAGTGTATTGTTTCACCTTGTTCAAAGTAGTACTAATATTCCAAGTGAGTTTATATATCGAGTTATGGCTTTCTTATCTATTTCAAAACGTTAGGAGCTTTAGAAGTTAAGCTGTTGTCAAGCACTTGTCCTTTTTAAAACGATGTGTCCTTTTCTCTTCTAAATTGAGATAAGAAATATTTTGTCAAACTTACTGTCTGATGTATGAATCCAAAAAATTGGATCGCTAACCATAACTTAAATAGAGGTTAGAATGACGACTTTTTCTTCTTTTTTTTCGAAAGAAATAATTGTTCTTCCTGATGGAATTTATAGTTCGCTTTTCTTTACTTTTAAACAATGTTGCTTCGGATTGCTTCACGACTTTTAGACGAAGATTTCTCGAGTGCTTCTCGAGTATTTCACGGGCATAGGCAGTTAGAACAATCGCCACAATCGCTAACAATCAATACATCACTCGTTCGCTCGTTCGTTCGTTGTTTGTTTGTTCTTTGATTTTTTAATTTTCCGTTTATTCATTCATTTTGTGTTTATTATTTTTTTCTGTCTTTTAATAAATGTATTTTGACAGGACGGAAAAAACGACGGGGCAGCTCTTTTCTTAATTTAAAAATTTAACTTACAGTGATAATCCAAGTTTTTAAGCGTTTCATTTAATTGTGTCTCTATTGCTCCGAGCGTGTGACAAAATCCTGATGAATTCAAATAAGGCTACTCGGAAATATTCACGAAAATGTTAGATTTCTTGCTGATCAAAATGTCACCTCCCCAAAGTACAAGGCCTTATTTTTCAAAGTCTCATTCATTAAAACAAGTCGCATTTGATATTTCGTTCTTTAGCCCCTAAAGAGCACATTGAAGAAATATTGAGCTTATATCTGCAAACCTGCCCTTATAGGCACAAAATCGTTTTTCTGTCCTGCCATGTATTTCGGTCTAACCTTCGTCAGTCTCGTTACCTGTTTTTTTCCTGTTTCTTATCTTTTCCATCTTTCCTCTTTCATTTATGGATTTTAAATATTTTTCTTTACCGAGAGAAAAATAATTAATGCGTCCACGAATTTTGTTTCATTACTTCATTTTTTCTGTTTCCATCCTTCCCATTTTTCTTCTTCCTTTCTCTTTTCGTTTCTCTTATCTCTCCCCTATCAAGTCGGGGGTAGGGGGGGGGGGTGGGGTGAGGAGGAGAAATTGTCAATGACGCCAAAAAAAATTCGATTCTCTCACCGGAAGGCATCCAAGATTTTCGAGTACCCTCCCTCCATCGCTTCAAGATAACACTATGTTTTCGCCATTCCCCATCCAACTTAAATAATGACCGGTTCCTAAATGTAATTTTAAGCTTCCACGACTTTTCATTTCAAGTTTTTCATTTTTCTTCTCTTTTTCATATCCTTCCTTCTTTCATTTCTTTTCCTTTCAGCTCTTTCTCCATATCCACCGCCATCATTCCTTCCCACATGTTTTTGACTTCATCTGTTCATCTATCCAGGAAATGAACAGACTCTGTCCGACGGATTTGTCCCAATACTCTGATAACAATACTTACACACCAACTTTGTCAATACCATTTTATCTCATTAACGTTGGTCTGTTTGATTATATCACGCATAGCTAGTGCCTGCGGTGATGTAGTACAGCGGTGTTATCTATTGAAACACGCGCCACTTTGACTATCGAGGTTTTCTATGCGAGTGTAATTGTTGTTCTGAACAAGCCGTTGGATTGATGGAAACAATTCTAGGAGATAACAGTTTCAAGTAAGATGTAGGTTTTAAAATTCTATACTATTTCCATTCGTCTCGTTTTATTCCAATTTCATTTCTTTTTCTTTTCTGTACATTTATTCTGCTTTATTTTGTTCTATTCTATTTCCTTTTATTCTAATTTCTTCTATTCTATTCTTTTTTATTCTATTCTATTTCCTTTTATTCTAATTTCTTCTATTCTATTCTTTTTTATTCTATTCTATTTCTTCTATTCTATTCTTTTTTATTCTATTCTATTTCTTCTATTCTATTCTTTTTTATTCTATTCTATTTCTTCTATTCTATTCTTTTTTATTCTATTCTATTTCTTTCTATTCTATTCTTTTTTATTCTATTTCCTTTTATTCTATTCTATTTCCTTTTATTCTATTCTGTTCTATTCTTTTTTTTTTATTCTGTTCAAGTTCCATCTATTCTATTCGATTTCCTTCTATTCTATTTATCTAGTTTCATCCAGTCATACCAATACAATTCTCAATGAAAATAGATAGCGCAAAAAGCCCTCAATTGATATAGTTAGATAATATTGAACAGTAATAAAACAAGTCGAGTAGAAAAAATAATGACGGAAAAACGAACGGAGACAGCGGACCCCGGCAACCTTAATCTCCAGTAACATTTTGCAATATTTTTCAGATTTTTGCTCTTTTAAAAACAACCTGATTTCTATTCCGTTTCATTTATTTACTCAGGTCGAAGCTCATTTCTTAAAACATGTTATATTATGTTTTATAATCTGTCTAGTTTTGTTGGCATAGCATAGTTAATGCTTTTATCTTTGACGGCCAGCTGGCAAGGAAAGTTGAATGAATTTTTATTAAAAAAACTAAAAATATTCCAACATGATAAATTTTCGTAGCCATTTCCGAGAAGGTTTCTTTCAGCGCAACGTAGAAGAGCATATATGTTATTTTTTCTCGTTTGGGATGAGAGTTTATTTGCAGCCAAAAAAAACACCAGGTCGAACTAACACATTGTATTCGTATAGCCAATATGATTCCATCTGTGCAAACAGCAAAAGTATTAAAGTCGCCCTTTGGTAATTTTAATCTTGCAGTGTTGTAGAGGTGTTCTTGACTGTATGCTGAGGTTAAAAAGCTGTAAAATGGAATTGTATGTTTATTGATTTGGCTGTGAGTTAACGAAAGAGGCTTAGGGTGTTAGGAATTCGAGCTGAAGTGAGAAGTGAAGAAAGCAAGGTAGGAATGAAATAAAGTAAATATGAAGAAAGGAGTTAGTTAATGAATGAATGAATTGGTTTAACAACGGAAAAAAGAACAAATGACGGACGGGTCATAACGGGGTGGGGGGGTGGGGGATGGGTTGGAAAACTATTTTTGTGTACCCCCTCCCATACGGTTGCTGAAAATATACCTGACACACCCTGATTTTCAAGGGCAAAATTGACAAATACCGCTCCAAGTTTTCCCAATTCTCCGATGGCCCACCCCCATATACTACTATGACCTGTCCCTTAACTAATATAGAAGGAACAGAGAAAAGATGGAAAAAAGAAAAAAATGCAGGAGAGTAAAGTAAGACAGAGTGGACAAGAAAGTAAATATTAAAAAAACCCTCATTATTTCAATTTCCGGTCCATAACCATAGCTTACTATCGTCATCAAATGCACGCTAGATTATCATATTTTGAAATCTATATTGTTCGATAATTGTTTATATAACGTTCGGTAACAAGTGTTATCATTTAAGAATATTAGAAAAACACTTTTCGTGTATTCCCTTGTTCGTCGATGACGTCATTCTCGCTATATTGGTTGACGTCAAGCCACTTAAGTACTCGATTAGCGATTTGTTAGCTTCTGGAGCACGATTTTTCTTGCTATCTGTTAGTGTTGATCTGAAGTGTTTCGAGTTCCTGTCTTAAATGACTCGTGAGGAAGATCATCTCCTATTGATTTATTCAGTCATTTAAATGTACTGTTTGTTTTGCTCATGTTTCCTTCCCATCCCTCCTTCCCATCCCTCCCATCCCTCCTCCCCCCTCCCTCCCTCCCTTCCTTCCTTCCTCCTTCTCTAACTCATTACTCTCGATGTCTATCTTGTTGTTTTTCTTTTGTCATCCCATTTTATTTTGAAATTGAAAATATTTAAAAAATTAAAAATTTAATTGAGGAAGCATGTCATCCTCAAAGCAAACAACTTACAGGATCAACCCACTCTTTAACGCGTTTAAAGAAATAACTTCATATTCAGGAAAATTGAAAAAAAGTCTTATCCTTACAGCTTGCTTTTCGGTGCTCTCTGAATAAAGTGTAACTGGAACTGAATAATGTACTCTATTCTCATAATCTAATCATTAACGGACTCTTGGATGGTATGCTTTAGTAATTTGAAAACAAAAAAGGAAGAGAAAAATATGATATAAAAAGAAGGGTGAATGAATAAATAAATGAGTGAATGAAAGTAAAGGAGAATTCCTCAAATTTCTTTGCAAATTCGATCATAAACTCTCAGCTTGACTTTAAATCATTCTTCCTGGAGGCGGGAAAATAGTGTGCGAGCGTCATAAGTATCCATGGTTACAACTACACCAACACCACGCTCAGTAAATAAGTGAGGAAAAACCGGGGCAAAACCCTCGCGGGAAACAACAATTTCGTTCGATTTCATGCCCTCGGGGTGTATAAGTGGGTAGATGACGCCATAGATCATCCGCATGTTGATTCATTCCTTCAATATTCTATATTCAACGTACAAGGTGCATTTGACTGCCAGTTTGTATGAAATCTGTCTACTGAATACATTTATATGATAAGATCAAAAGAACGTATTGGCCAAGAGGCTAAAGCAGTTGGCTGTTTTATTCAAACGTACTCGAGAAACCTGTAGTCGTGAATTTCTGAACAATGTTTATACTGTGTTTATTCTACGATGAGTATATCCGTAGTTCTATAAAGAAAGAGTCTGACGGACAGACAGACAGCTAGAAAAAGTGAAGATTTTAATTGACAGTTAAGCTTTTAAAAGATGGTAAATGTGTTTGAGTGGACTTAGGAAGCGAATTTGTTTTTTCATATTAAAAAGATAAATATTTCATAGAATGTGAAGATTCACAAATCTCTCCTTGACTATATCGAATGGCTTCTTGTAATATCAAAATAGTCGTTTTGTTCATCCAGGTCTGGTCATGTATGCAGTTGTAACGAGATGTCGTAGGACTGCAAACGATCCAGCAAACTGAACTTAACACTTAAATGGCTTCTTGACGTACTAAAAGAATCGTTTTGCAGTATTTTGGGACTGGAAGTGTAGCACTTAAATGGTTTCGTTTTAATTATTCACTTTGTTTGAGGAGATGTAATACTCTGCAAACTCGCTGTACAGTACGTAACACTTAAATGGCTTGTACTAAAATAGTAGTTTTGCAGTACTTTGGTAATTTAAATGTATGCAAACTGGAACAATTAAAAGGTTTCTTTTGAAGACTGGAAACTCGCGCACATCATTCTAACACTTGAATGGCTTGTTGTACTAAAATAATATTTTTTTGGATATGTCGTCGTAGGACCATGGAAGCGTGCACAAATTGATGGCAACACTTAAGTGGCTTTTTATACTCGTACTTTTCCTGTAGCAAGATTTTTGGATAAAAAGACGTTTTTGTTACAATGTTTTTGTAACGTTTTATTCTGCCGAATTCGTAACATAGATAAACTGTAACACTCATTTGGTTTGTGGATAAGTAGTCCAGTGTTAGTAATTAAAGTTCTTAGTTCATAGCTTAGGCCTAGAACAAACGCCGTACTTTCCATGCACCGATCTCAATTGCATCAAAGAATGCCGCCTCATATTCCATTGTTTTAATGAGTTCGGTGCTTGGGAAGTACGGCATTTGGCGTAGGCCATAAATGTAGCACTAAATGGTGTCTTCTGTCATTTTTAAGAGTTCGTTCTGCTTAAACCGCAGTACTTGAATGGTTTCCTTGCACGAAAAGTTGTCTGTGATTACGGAAAGAGTTTGTAAATTTCTTCGTAAGTTGTACTCAATGACTCTCAAAGGGCTTTTCTCTCTCAAATGGCTTCAAACAGGAAGATTCCTTTTATAAGAAAGAGAGCAATTGCGCACTCTATTCTGTTTAAAATGGACACTTGATGGGTTCTAACTGTAACACTCGAATGGCTTTTTGCACGAAAAGTCGTTTAAATTAGTAATATTAACAGTAAAGTAGTTTTTATTGGAATGCACTTAGCTTGGCTTGCAAACTTGCACGAATCTAAAATAATACTTAAATGACTCCTTGCACGAATTGTCGCTTTTAGTAAGGAAAAAAATTGTAATATTGTCGATCCTGTAGCACTGAAATGGTTTCTTACACAAATGCAGTAGTTTTTGTGGCTACTGCGACACGAGGCAAAAACGTCTGCGCATGCTCCAAGTCCTGTCTTCTTGCTATTATAAAAATTTTCAAATTTGACTTTCACACTTGCCTGAATAATGCATTTTACAAAATGTCAAAACTTAAGGAAAGTACTCGAAACTTAGGGCTAATACTTTCAGGGTGTCTTTATTGAGATATTTTCTTTCTCACGAAAGTATGGTTTCTTTTCTCACTCACTCTCTAAATTCTAAGAAAACGTGCTGATATGCACGCACGCGCAGACGTTTCCCCCTAGTGTCGGCTACTGCTTCTAGTGAAGCGATAGCCACTGATGTCATCGGTTGTATAAGAGACTAACAATAAATTCTGGTCAACCAATCAGGACCTTTCAACGGATCACGTGGTCTACCTCGTGTTCTTTTATTCTGGATCCCTCGACAGTT
>JAABNW020121887.1:0-13937 GCA_015164035.2 Radianthus crispa | reverse complement strand
TACTGCTACTGCTACTGCTACTGCTACTGCTACTGCTACTGCTACTGCTACTGCTACTGCTACTGCTACTGCTACTGTATTTTATTATTTTTGGTATTTCCATTTAGCCGCTCTTCTCGACAACGAAGTCCCTCCTGATAACTATCGCTGTTTGAGTGTCATTCCACGACAAGACGACATTCACCCAAACGGGCCGGTGTTCTTCAGGCGTAACAAAGTCGAAGGGAGCTACGATGGACCTGAGCATTATCTGGATGTTCAGTTTCGGTTGCTACGTGAAGACTTCATAAGACCTCTTAGGGAAGGTATTGCTGCGTTATCAGAAAGGAATGCCATTGGTAGGAAGCAAACTCAGGTAGGTAAAAAAGATATTTAGCAACCAAAAAAATTCTTGGACAATTTGTTTTCACTTCTGCAAGCAACATTAACGCCTTTCGTTGCCCTTGCTCACCATTTCTGGTAAATGAAGCAATCTCGACTAAAGGCCCTCGAGTGTACTGTGCAATTTTCTCAGCAAGTGATATGGAAACCGCGAGAAGTTGGTTCAGGATTTGCATGTTTTGTTCAAAGCTTGTTGAACCTTAACATGTTTGACACATTGAGAAATAATGCACCGAGTCGAAATATGGCGTCCACTTTGAATAGCCATTGTTCTGGACTAACTAGCTTCGTCTTCACGTGGAAACACAAAAGGATTATCACGTGTGAGAGGCCAGTCAGTCCCGAACCATATGGAATTTCAAATTGGACGCCATATTTCGATTTGATGTATGCAGCACCTTTTACAGGCACCAAAAGGTAGAAAATACTGAAGAGTTATATTTCTTATCAAGGACATCCGCATATACAACGACGTAGAGATAATAGATGAGGAGTACACATCCAAGGGAGTCCAGTATAAAATCCGTTTCGATGTGTCCGCTGGGTTACGGCACGTCAAATGGGAGAACAGCAAGAGGTTGATCTATGGGTCTCTACTTTGTCTATCTAAAGATAATTTCGAGACCTTCATTCTAGCTACAGTGGAAGAACGAAAGCCATTTGACTTAAGAAGAGTAAGTATTAATGGAGCTGACTTGAAGGTTAAGTCGTATTTTTGTAGCAATATTTAGTTCGCAGGATAAAAGGAAAAGGCTATCCTTGAAGCGAGAAGAGAAAAGAGCTTATGTCTAATGTCTTGATGCAAGAATTCTTCCTTTAACCTTTAAAGGGAATACTGAAAGTCAAGTTCAAAAAAGTCTATGAAGGTCTCGAGGACGATGAGTTGTATCAAATGGTTGAGACGACGGCCTATTTTGAAGCTTACTGCCATGTTCTAAAAGGATTACAATTGATCATTCCACATCATTTTCCATTCGAGGTACAGCCAAACTCGTCTCTCGATATTCTTTTGTAACGTACATCTGATTAACTTAGGCAAAATGTTTTCTTCTTTGCAAACTTTCAATCATAGCGTTATATTGTGACGTCTGAACCTGATGTACAAGCACCATTTTACCTGAGGAGCCAAAATGCAAGGGAAGTAACTTACGACATGACATGTATTATGAAGGAAAAAAACGGGTAAGATATGGCTGTGCACGCGTTTTGCTTTCAAACGTGTAGTTTTTTATGATTTTCCAACAGCAGCTCAAAATTGACTAACCGGTTTTTTCCTTCTTTTGTTTTTCAAGCAGTCTGTCCTGGCGATGCAGAGCGAAAAGCAAAGGTCAGTCAATATTGGTCGGCCGCTGACGGTGGTTCATTCGATGGTTGGTTGCCATACTTTGATGATATAAATAACTGTTATACATAATAACTTATTGTAGGAGAGGCTGTTCGGATTCTTGACATGAATTCCTGGCCAAGTGCAGAAGACTTGGAACTCGACTGTTCTCAACTCAAAGCTGTACAACTGGCACTGACCAAGGAGTTTGCGATCATCCAGGGACCACCTGGGACCGGCAAGACCTACATTGGGCTAAAGGTGTGTTAATAATAGCTATTAGTGCGTGGGCCACCAATGTTATATCATATCATCAATCATATATTTTGATACAATCAAAGGTTGCCAAGGTCCTACTGGAGAACAAGAGTTGCTGGAACAATATCACAAGAGTGCTGGACCCGGAAGAGTACAACGACTATTGGCTTACAAGGTATTATCAGTCTATTCGTCCAATCCTCGTGGTCTGCTACACCAATCATGCTTTAGACCAGTTTCTGGAGGGAATCCACGAATTTCATCCCGAGGGAATCGTGCGGGTTGGTGGACGAAGCCAAAGCGAGAAGATGCAAGCTTGCAGTCTACGGAGAATCAAGGAGAACATAAGAGAATTTCATAAAGGTGAAACTCCTGTCTCTAGCGTTTGAAGAGAATTTACGTTGTGATCAATTGTTCCTAATTTAAGGTTACGGAGATGGTTCCATGCGCTTACATTTACCTTCTTTTATCGCTTCTAACACCCAAAATGTTCCTGTGATTACAAAGGCTTTCTTCTTGTTTAATGGACGTAGCATGTTCGCCAAAACGCGTCGGGGGACAACAAACTTCTGGTGAATGCGGAACCAAATACTCTCCGAATGCACAATGATTTATTTTTATTTTTGCAGTTAATCATGTCCATGTCAAACGCTTGATCTCTATCAAACGCATCAAAAGCAATAGATAATAACGCGGTCTTCTTTCATTGGCATAAAATTAGTCTCCTGATACTTCATGTAAAATTTCAAGACCAAGACCTTTAAAAACTCATATTTTATTTTTTCCGTGATGGTTTTCCGACAATGTCGACGCTTGTGAATGGATGCCAAAATCTTCAGCTAAACGTGGTGGTAAGTTATTTTTTTACCATGTTAGTTTTAACTTAATTGCATTCTATCAATGGTCTTGTCTCCTCTGACCAAGACCTGGGGTGCAGTAATACAATTCACTAAATTGCTTACCATAAATTGCGTACCTCGAAGAGTTCATGGTTCGCGTGTTTTCACTCTAAATGTGTTCCTTTTAAAAAATAATTTTACTACATTATTTATACTATTCTAGAACGTGGAGAATACGGGTGTACTTCGCATACTCTTCCAGACATCGACCCACAATTCATGAACGCCTATTATGAGCAAAGAGATATAAGGCAAGGAATCTTTGAAACTCATCAAGACCTCGAGTCCATTTCAAAGACAATGGAAGGGTTGAAGTACAAAACTCAAGAGCTAAAGAGAAAAGTCATCAGTGAGAAAAAGCTGCAGGCCGAAAATGCCATGTCCTGGAAACACTACCAGTCTATTGTTGGACGGTTCAAGGATTTGAAAAAAATGGAACTTCCAGTGAAACCTGATGCTATGCACTATTGGCTTGAGCTACTAACCAACCAGTTTGATTTGTTCCGATCAGGTATTTAAAATGATGTGCTGTTCATTTTGTTATCTTTAGTTTATCATGCAGGTTTCTTTTCTTTTCTGGTTTTCTTGTTTGCTTGCTTCCTTTCCTGCTTTCTTCCTTGCTTTCTCTCGCTCTTGTCTGCGTTGTTCCTATATTCCTTTCTTTTCCTTTTCTTTTCTAGAAAATGAATGCTCCCATCTTTATTGCAGGAGATTTCGTCAAGCCAGTCGCGGTATATCCTTTGACTCAAGCCAGCAATCGGTCACTGAACCTCGAGACAAGAAACGTTAAATCAGCTATGGGTCCAGACGATGACGATGATGGGTCTAGCTTGCTTACATGTCATTCGTACATCTTGATTCCCAACAGAAAATATTCTTCGCTTGACACACGTTCCTCTATTACCATTTTACTGCATTTTTATCCTATGAGCTGTAACGTTGAATGGCCAATCATTACTTTTCATGACCAAAGGAGCGGATTTGTTGGCATTCAAATAAGCCAAGTACCGATTGAAAATGGCAAAGGAGCCTTGGGTGCAACTTTTCACAGGTGAACCGGCTTTCAAACACAATTCCTTTAATTAGTATTCATGATGTGTCAGAATGAAGCTATAGGCTTTTTCTACTTTTTCTAGCCGATACCAAGAAATTAATTCTCCTCAGCCTGTTGTGACAGACGGGATTCTAAATGCTGACAAATGGAACTACATTGGTGTAACATATGACTATCAGTCAGCAGTACTACGTCTTTGGCATGACGGCATGTTAGTCAAACAACACCGCCTTCATCAAAGAATTCTAATTCCTTCCCATTTGCCAGTCTGCATTGGAACAACAGAACGCCAAGTTTTACCGACACAAAAAGGTCATCCTACCCGCACACGTTTAGGAAAAGTTTCCAATCTTCAGTTTTATCCACAGGCCATCAAACAAGAACAGATTTTGGCAATGGCCGGGATTTACAAAGAAGGTAGGATGAATGTCATTAAGTGATATCTGTTTTCCTTCTCAGCTTTTATATTCCGTTACTATAGTCTGTAATACATGCCCACTGTTTGCCTTTTCATGTTTGTTAACATAATTTATTCGTCAAGATGGCGGAGGAGCGGATTAATTCGCTGCACAAACATGGAAGCGAGGGAAGTTTAGCGGACGTACACTCTCGCTTCCCGCCGGGTTCGATTACTGGCTTTGCATTACATGTAAATAGAGCGTGTCAGGTCTCTTCTTGGATTCGAAAATTCAAACCTTTTTCATTAAATTTATCGATGTACAATATATAGATCAGCTTGAACCTGAAGAGGAAGGACTCCAGGTGAAAATGATGCAGCCTGAAAATGATGCTCACTTGGACGACGACGAGGAGCCAAATGGAGAAAGTAAAGTCCTCTTTGAGGCAAATGCCTTGGAAGATCTTCGAATGTTGGACACAGAAGAAGTTGAACATTTTGGAGCCAATCAAGAGCAAAGTCAAGAGGCAAACGAAGCACCATTTCATTTACCTCATGACAATGATGGAGGCTGGCAAATTCAGACTTCTAAGTGGAAATTGAAGCGAATGATTACCAGGGAGATAAATAAGAAAGACAAGATGACAGATGAAGAGGTTCACAAGATTAACGATGTATGGGCGTTGTCAAAGCAAGATAGGTGGCGACTATACAGATATTGGATTGAAGAGCTGCAGCAACATTACAAAAGACAAGCTAGAATGTAAGGACATTCTCATATGTGTGTTATATACACCTATTTCAAAAATGTTGTCACTGCCAAAGGCGAAGAGCGACAAGCGAAAGGTCATTCGACGACGGTGATATGGCGGTGATAACCTTTTTTGAAATAGGTGTATGTCAATGACAGTATGGGGTAAAGGCAGTTTTATTTTATTTCAAAACAGCAGGGATTGGTCGCCATTTTCTCTAGCGTTTTGAGGACCCCTTTGACCCCTTCAAACTATCAGCAGAGAGAAGTCAAAACCGATCTGGACATCCTCAAGTCAAACTGTGAACTTCTAGCTCTGAAGGTCGTGTACTAACCGAGTTAGCTACGACTGCCAACCAACGTGCTGTAACGTATTTACGTGACCACCAGAAGCAACTTTTTCTTTTTCAGTCCATCACCGGCATAAAAGCGTATTATCCAGGGCTCGAAATAGGAAAAAAGATGACCTGCCACAGCTTTTGTTTTTTGACTGTTGAAACAAATTTTCGCCTGCCATTTTTTTTTTCTTTTGGCAGTCCATTTCCTTTTTGGACTGCCAAATATTAAATAAGGCCTGTCTTTTGGCCATTGGCAGGCTGCTATTTCGAGCCCTGATTATCAAACATATTCTGCTTACTGTTTGTTCGAGATTCTTGTCATTTGTGAGGCACAGCAGATGGAACATCAACTTCATGTCTTGCTGTATTGTTATTGTTTATTATTATTATTATTTGTCTGCCAGAAAATTGATTCCTTTTTAACATTTCTTGTTTTCATACATAATAGATGCTATTATGGTTTCGAGCGGTGTGCAGAGACATTCAAACATCTCCAGAATCAACAAGATCTTACAATACTGACGAAAGCAACTGTAATAGGCATGACAACGACAGGTACTTCTGTAACAATGTATCACTAGAACATCGGTATTTTGTGATATTCATCCCTAGTTTTGAATTTCTTTCCAGGTGCTGCAAAGTACCGATCTATCCTACAAAGAGTGAAACCACGCATAATCATAGTAGAGGAAGCCGCTGAAGTACTGGAGTCTCACATTGTTACATCCTTAAACCCCGGATGTCAGCACTTGATTTTGATTGGTGACCACAAACAGCTTCGTCCCAGTCCAAATGTTTACGACCTGGCCAAGGATTATAAATTAGACGTGTCACTTTTTGAAAGAATGGTTGGCAACGGGATGGACTATCAAACACTGCGCAAACAACATCGGATGCGGCCAGAAATTGCCCAGCTGATGGAACCCATCTATGAAAACCTGGAGAACCACGAGTCTGTCTTGAGCTTTGAAAACATAAAAGGCGTTAACAAGAATATCTTTTTCATTGATCATAATCAGTTGGAGGTATGAAAACGTTTTCTTCAATATGAACAAAAGCATTATGTCTCAAAATTCTTGGTTCCATTTCATCACAACATGACAAGTAACAAAGTCATAATTGCAGGTTGAAAAACTGCTTTTACTTTCTACTTTTTGCAACAACGTTTTTCAACCTGCAATTATGACTTTGTCTTTTTTTGTTGCATGACAGGTTGTAACGGGTGGTAATATGAGCAACATTCGCTCTGTAACGCAACAATGTTGCGCGATGAGTTGCACGATTTTGTTGCGCGTATGCATCTTTAAAAGAAAGGTAGCTCCATCGAAATCGCTCCCACTAAGGCCAATGTCTTGATATTTTTACAGGAGTTTGTCCAAGAAGGGGTGAGTCGATCGAACCTCCACGAAGCCAAGTACTTGGCAGCCCTTTGCCGGTACTTCATTCTGCAGGGCTATGACCAGGGTAAAATTACCATCCTGACTATGTACGTTGGACAGCTCTTGAAGCTAAAGAAAGAAACAAACGATGAAATCTTCAAAGGTGTTCGCATCTGCGCAGTAGACAACTTCCAAGGAGAAGAGAACGACATCATCTTGTTGTCACTTGTTCGTAGCAACGAAGAGGGAAACATTGGATTTCTGCGCATTTCGAATAGAGTGTGTGTCGCTTTATCACGTGCAAGGAAGGGGTTCTACTGTATTGGTAACCTACAGCTGATGTGCACGAAAGAGAAGCTTTGGGATCAAATTATAACAGACATGAAAGAAAGAGGAAACGTAAGAATCATTAATAAATAAGTTTTCAAAACTAAAATTTCACCTAATTTATGTTGGAGTAATGTTTATGTTAAAGATTCAGTTGCGTTATATTTCTTTGTATCTTAAAATGTACCTTCCGAATACTATGAACTAAAACAAATAACACCGAAGGAAATCGACGAATGCAATGTCTGAAATACATGTGCTGAAATACTTTAATCTTTCAATGATGTTTCTGGATCCTGCGCTCCATGTACCATTCCAAAATTGCTGACAAGGTTTTGTTTGGTAATTTGTGTTATCATATAAAGCTCTAATACCCGTACATATTTTAAAAGGTTGGTCAATGTCTGACTCTCATGTGTCAAAACCATCCAAAAACTATCATTCAAGCGTCCGTGGCCAATGATTTTCTGAAAGCACCGGAGGGAGGATGTATGCTATCCTGTCACGCCAGATTGGACTGTGGTCACGCATGTCGGTTGTTATGTCATCCAAGGGATCCTGATCACATTGAGTATAAATGCTTGGAACCTTGTACCAAGACGCTGTGTGACCTAGGTCACAAATGCAAGAAGAGGTGCTACGAGGACTGTGGTCCTTGTATGGTTCCCATGAAAAAAATGTTCCCGCAGTGCAATCATGTTGTGGAACTCCCTTGTCACTTGGACCCAGCCAAAGACAAATGCCCAATTCCTTGTGAGGTTATACTGAATTGTGGACATCAGTGTCAAGGTAGAAATGACATGGCTAAGCCGATATTACACGAGCCACGATACTTACTAAACGTTCAGACTTCTTAAACAGAATTCATAAATTTGCAACTTGTAATGACCATTTATGCACCGTTTCGAGAAAAATTGTCCTTACAAACATTAATGGTGTTAATAGTGTTTGTTTGACTTAGTTTTTATACGATAATAGACGCATGAGCAGGCGTCTTTCTTCTTTCGAATCCACAAATATACCAACTTTAGAGTTGAAATCAGCGTGTTATAAATAGTAAATGGGGGAGTAGTGCAAACCTCAGGAAGAGTGGCGATGGTAAAATACGCTTCTTAATATTTTTTCATAGGAAGCTGCTACGAGTGCTTTAAAGGCCGTCTTCACAAGAAGTGTGAGCACCAGTGCGAACGAACGCTCGTATGTGGTCACTTGTGTTTAGAAATTTGTGCAATAAAATGCCCTTCTTGTACCCGGGAATGTAAAACTGAATGTACTCACGGGAAGTGTGATAAGAAGTGCGGTGAGCCTTGTGAGCCATGCAAGGAGAAGTGCACATGGCAATGCCGTCACCACAAGTGCACTAAGCCTTGTTCTGCGCCTTGCAACCGGCCAAGATGTAGCAAACCTTGTAGGAAGACATTGCATTGTGGTCACCAATGTATTGGGATGTGCGGCGAACCTTGCCCAAAACTGTGCAGAGTGTGTGACCAAGATGTTGTTGGAAGCAATAACGACCCAGACGCGAGATTTGTAGAACTAAAGCCATGTGGACATGTGGTCGAAGTCAAAGCAATGGACGCTTTAATGGATGAATGTTACGATGGCTTGGAAAAGATGAACAATCGTCTTAAAAGGTACGAATACCTTATTCGACTTTGTGATACATACTCCCCTTCACAATTTACAACTCGATTAAATTAGTGGTTATTCACGAAATATCGAGTAATTACACCAGAATGAGTTTTGGCGCAGCGCATCAGGTCACTTTTGAGATATGCGCATGTTTCTTGTCACGCATATAGCATTATTTCAGTTCTTGTCAGCATTTGCACGAAGGATTCTACTGAAGCCTTTTGGTGTAATAATAAAGGAAGCACCTCAATTCTCGAATTGGGCCATTGGATTGAGCTTGAAAAATGTAAAGGAAGGAATTTTTTTATAATGATCCAGAGAGCCAAATAAAGCAAGCACGTTTGCGGGAAACAGTAAATATAGATAATTATGCCTTATTTTCCTCCGCAAATGGTAACAAGGTAATCATACCTATTGCTTTACAGGTGTTCTGTATGTGATGAGCCAGTTCGATACTGCCCTAGATATGGTAACATCATCAAAGCTAATCTCCAAGACATAGAGAGAGTAAAGGCAGAGCTTTTTGATCCTGGTTTTGATATCCAAAAAGAAGCACAAAAAGTCAGAAGCCGAATTTTACTGCCAGGGAAATTTCTGGGAAGTTTCAGAAGAATTCAAAGAAGCCTAGAAAAACCTGCTTTGACCAAGGAAGATGTTCAAATGCTCCACAACAAAGTCAGTTTGCTTACACTCTTGAATAGAATGCTGGAGGAAATTGACGCCTTTAACCAGCACGCAGAAGATAAGGCACAAGTGAAAAAGTCTCTCGTAAATGAAGTCATGGCAGTTAAAGCTAGAGGTGAAGGGAATCATTGGAGGATAGGGCCCTTGCGACCTAGACGGAAGTACCAGTTCAGTGATCAAGAAAAGGAAGAGATGAGAGATGAGATCCTTCGTGTACAGCTGATGGTGTCTTATAGGCTTCTCAACGTTATGGTACAAAAAAGTGAGTTTACACTACTAAGTGGAGCAGATGAGGATGATTTGAACGCTATCGGCCAGGCAATAGATTCTGGTAGACGCATAGGTAAGTTACTTGATTAAAGAATTCTTTGTTAGTTGCTCCTTCTTGCAAGGCCTCAGTTTCATCATCGTTGTCACTCCATTGAGTATGGAGGCTTTGTGCCAACACCACAGGCAAGAACACAAGACATTTTTAAAAGTCTTCTCTATTCTGCTTTTCGTGAAAAAGAATGCATACCCTTCGAGCAGAGCCTCCTGCATCCTGTCATGGCCGCCATCAAATGATCTACAACTTTTTACATTTGGAACGAGGCTTAAATAAGTAGATCAACATTGAAATATGCCGCCCGAACCAGAATTTTCTACAGATAGCTTTTGCCTCATTTTCACGCAGAAAAAAGGCAGAGATATTTAACGCGGCAAATGTGCGAATTAAACGCAAGTAATACTAAACGATTATACTGAATACTCAATGATACACTTCAAGGTGAGAAGATGCTTGACTCGCATATAGAGACTCTTGATCGAATTCGCAAATCGTATGTCACAACGATGCCGTGGAAAGGTACGCTTATCACAAGGGAAGACACGTTGGAAATCACCAATAGTATGGCCTTCTCACAAGAAAGCTGGAACAAACGTCAATATGGGGAGGGTAAGTGTTAAACGTTTTTGTACGTTTTACGACTTCTTCATAGATTAAGTCACTTGGTTCACTGGTGATACACAAAGCATTCAATCGAGGCTGCGAGGTACATATTTTCATAATCTTTTGAAACGGGCCACTGGACCTTGGCGCCGGCCTCGCTTGGGAGCTTTGTGTTTGTTTAAGTGAACCGATGTATGGAAAGTGGCGTGTGGTAACTGATATGATTATTTCTAGACCTAGTAAATGAGGAGAGTACCTTCGAAGGTCAAGCAAGCGTCAGGGCCACGTGACTCTGAAGAAGATGAGGCATTTTAGGAACCCTCCTCCAAATGCCGCCATCTTAAATGGATTACATAGCTATTTCAGATATTTTTCTCTTCTTTAGTGTTTTCACGTAGTATTGGTATGCTAAAAGCTTCGAAAGTTTATGTGTGTATGTTATTATCAAGCTAGAAGATTCAGTTATGTTACAAATTCAATGTATGTCCTCGTTATGTATTTTTACCAAATCCTGGAAATGTTACCATGGGACACGATCAGTCAAATAACGCATCATATTTGTCAAAGTTTATCCTTTTTCATATTGTCATCAAGCGAAATGACGGCTGCTATCCGCCTGCTCCATGGCCAGTAGGTGCTGCTAAACAATAATGGGCCCGTGCAAATGGACGTATCATTGTTGGCCAACAACTTCCAACATAATTGTTGGGCCCAACATGTTGCGCCATTTGCACACCATGTTGCGTGTTGTTGCGTCCATTTGCACACCATGTTGCGTGCTGTTGCGTCCATTTGCACACCATGTTGCGTGTTGTTGGGTCAAAAAACTCGTCAAACATTTGACCCAGCAAGTCCCAACATTCCTTTTGTTTAGCCCAACAATGTTGCATCCATTTGGACAGCACATCCAACAATTTGTGCTGGCGCATGCGCACTGCACGCCGTATCCATGGAGATTTCAAAGAACAGATGAAGCACTGAACTGGAAAAATCCGCCAAATTAGCCATGGCGTTCGGCAGTCGAAAATTTTATAAAGAGGGATTCAATTGTCTAAATAATGTTGGATGTCGTTGCGTCCGGGTCCATTTGCACGGGCCTTTAAGAACTCTATCTTTGATTAAAAAACACATATAATTAATCCTTTTCACAATAGATGGTACTTGACAGAAACAATAAGAATGACTCACGAGAGTCATTAAAGCTAGTTCGCACGTTGTTTAGTCTTAGAAACCATTATCGTGTAATCTCAGCTAAAAGATCATCATCTTTTGTAGTTTGGGCTGGTTTACATTAGAAACGCAGTTGCCACAGACGCTGATGTTGGGATTCAAGTCCTTGAATAATATTTACATTTTCTAACTAAATATATGATTTGTTTACGATATTTTCTGTTAACTAGTTCAGGAAGTTAGACTCGATAATTCTCACCACCAGCTGAGTTAAACTTAGATTTCTTTTGAACAAGCAAAGAACAAATAGCTCAGCATTCTTTAGTAGGAAGATGTGCGAAACTGCGAGTTTGTTCTTGCATAGTTTTAATTGAATGAGAGTGGCAGCTGTCCTTCAAAGTTGGAGACTCCACCTTTAGGGTATATGAGGACAGACAGCTGGCACGCACGTTCAGCATGTATGTGATGTTGTGTTCGAGTACAACCACATCTAAAAGATACTGCGACTTAACCAGGTATAGTACACTTCCCTTCTCGCTTGGTGTTCTAATATTGAAACTGTGTTGAGGGCGTTGCGATAATCTTGATTTAAATCATTTAGTAGATTCATTATTTTTCGTTAAATATTCATCTTACCATGTGCAATACTTATACTTCATGATTTTTGCTCTAGTTAGCTTTTATCCATTGAGTTTAAGGTGATTCAATAAATGGTTTTTAACTCCCCGACTGAATAAATTTTCTACGAGCGTTTTTGTCATACCAACTCGACTAGCGACACAGGTAGAAGCACAACGACATATGCAAGCGCAGAAAATACTACTGTAAGGTTGAAAAGAATGCTATGTTTTATCCAAATACAAAGAGGTTAACTAACCGCAGAAGACTAACTGCGCTTGCGTATGTCGGTATGCTTGGGTGGCACAGTTGGCGTAGCGATGAGAGCGCTCGCTTCTAGTCCTGGGTTCGAGCCCCGGCTTGGGCAGGATCATATGCGAGTTGAGTTTGTTTAAATTTGTTATTTTCTCCTGTGCCACGAGGGTTTCTCTCCGTGTTCTCCCTCCGTAAAAATCAACATGTGAGTTGAGAGTTGTGTGCATAGAACATATAACGTAGTGGTAGTGTGTGTGAGTGAAAAGTGTCCCCAACTAGTGCGAGAGCGCTAGAACGACTAGACACTTTAATAGGGATATTCATTTTTCATTCATTTTTGCGTCGCTGAACCAGACTTTAGACTTTAGACTTAAGCTTGTGATTTTGGTTTCTGCACCGAGTATATCATGCGAAACATCACGTGGCCTTTGCATGCTAGCCGTACATCCGCATACAGCAGTCATAGTTTTAAATTAAACAAGGACATGCTATTTTTTATCTGGTTTTGAGGACCTTGCAATGAATAATAGCTCTTAATTTATAATATAAATAAACTAGAAATACAATATAAAGCTGTATTAATAGAAGGTACTTCTCTGTTTACGTCATGCCTGCAACTACTCCATTACATGGTCGTCAGTAATATTAGCCTGCGTCACATCCAGACTGTTTGCTGGTATTTGTAGTAGCATCTATCCTCGATGAATATCACTGGAAAAATCGTGTCTTCTCCAGATCATGGAAATTTCGACTTCCAACACATTTCCATACCATGGAAGTTTCCAAAAGGTT
The DNA here is from genome assembly GCA_015164035.2 of Radianthus crispa. NCBI lineage: Eukaryota > Metazoa > Cnidaria > Anthozoa > Actiniaria > Stichodactylidae > Radianthus > Radianthus crispa. The sequence goes on along the minus strand of JAABNW020121887.1, from coordinate 750 downwards.
GAAAGTATCATGGAAATTTGTTGGAAGTCGCAATGATTTCCATGATCTAGAGAGGACACGATTTTTCCAGTGTATTTTGCCTCCTGTTTGACCGGGATGTACTGATATCAGCACATTACTTCAAATCCACTCCAAACAATGTTATTTTAACTAGCTAAAATGCAAAACAAACTATTAATTACGTTAATATATTTTCATAAAAGCAGAAAAACAAAAGACCAAAATCTTCAATTTATTAATTGAGGAAACGATATTGTTCGTTGTCGGTATCCTTGATCCTCGCTGAAGGCATAATTCCCTTTATATTTCAGGCTGGATTGTACTTTGGTAACATCTTATTTCAAATTCAATGTTAGAATGCAAAATAAATTATTGATAACTTTACATATATATATATCTCAATGTCGTGAACATTGTCCACCGTAAAGACACATTTAGACATTTTTACACATTTAGACGAAAAGAAAACATCACGTGTTTCACAGTTTTCATTGCCTCGTGCGCGCCAGCCTGAACTTGAATGTAAAATCGACCAAGGCAACAATGATCTGCATCACCAGTCATATAAAACGGCGTATTGTCTGTATGTTGGACAGTCTTTAGACGGAAGGCAGCATGGCTGAGTGGCGATGGCATTGGTCTGGTAACCCGATGGTCCGGGTTCAAGTCTCGTCATGACCACTAGCTGAGACTGTATTTATTTGGATTTCGATTCGATTAAATTCAGTCTCTCGACCATGCTTGTAAATA
>JAABNW020121775.1:2378-16957 GCA_015164035.2 Radianthus crispa | reverse complement strand
ACGTTAAAAACCACTACATCCCTCGACTGAACATTTTTAAACACTCTTGATCGATGGCATGAATGCAGGTTTAGAGAGTCAAAAACAAAAGACCTCCAAACTGCTGAACAGCATCAAATAGCAGTTATCACAAAAAAAGGTTTGAAAGAGCAAACGGGGACTGCAGCTCTAAAAGAACAGTAAAACACTAAAACCTTCTATATATTCACTTCACGAACAAATAAAAAATGCTGGTGCGTAACGCAGACGAAGGTTTCTGAATTAGTGACGCGGTTATCACCCATCTCCAAGATCGCCGTTCGCCGTCCGTCATTCCTTTTTAGAGCAGCTTATCCACCTTTCCAAAGGTAGTGTACGAGAAAACTGGAAGACTAAAAAGTATATATTCTCGCAAAATGTCCTTCATCAATACGGCGAAGAGGAAGAAAAGGTGATGCTTTTTGTAAGATTAACCAAAGCGGCAGTTGTTATTAAAAAGTTTGTATCCTGCCTCCACCTCGACAGCTCGACAGCTCGCGCGCAATTCCTATGTTACACAGAATCTCAGTGGAAAGCGAGATCTGCTTCTTCAATTTCTAACGAAAACGATCGTCTCTTTCAAAGCGCTTTTATTCTTAGTTCTTCTATCTGTTGCATGCAAAAACTTACATCTGTTCTCTAACATGACGATAAAAAGGGCATATCTAATGCATGTGCACTGTAATAAACTAAGACATGATTTTCAATAAATCAAATCATGTGCTAAACATGTCAATCTTGTAGTTCTGTATTATACCACATCATTTTCAATACTGTTTTCTGAGTCCTTTTAAGTTAATGCTCATGAAATCAGGACGGCTGATCGAATACTACTAACCTTTAGATTTGTAAGTGCCCATAATGGATTGCGATGGGCCGTTGAAGTTCTCTGAGGGCCTTCTAAAGCTGTTCCAGCTTTGCAAAGGCAGAGTCACCTCTGTATATGCGAAAATATGACAGAGGGAATCCATAATCCATCTTGAAGGGCTGCCAAGCCGATAGCAAGAATTCACGAAACTCGTTAAAGAAAATTATTCATACAGATGATGTACGCCTGCAAGGCATTATCCACATTCCAGATAGCAGCAATAGGAACAATAGTTGATTATGTTTACAATCCTGTTGGAGAAATATTTATGTGAGACACGATAAGATAGAACGACATTTTATACCAGGATCGATAAGACTTCTTGCCAAGCAACTGTCGAAACAGGATTGAGTAAATGATTTATGATTTCGTGTGTCTTGACACGATGCTATCTGATATATAAGCTTCTCATGAAAACCTCTCGAGCCTGAAGAAACATTTACTGTTTAAGTCTTGAACAGCATTATCATTACGAAAAAACCTCTGACATGTTTGGACGATTCCCGATTAGAAAAATGTAGGGAAACCGTTGGAAAAGGCCATTATTGATATCATGCCAGAAAAATGTACATCCACCTACAAGCTCAGAAAAGATTTAATACGGTTTTGAATCTAAATTTTGGATGACTTCCAGACGCATTTGATATAAGAAAACAGTTATGCATGAGTCAGTCGCGATATGAATGAACCTGATTTGGGTTGTAAAACGACCACCTCTATGTACATGTTTACAAGCATAACTCGTATCCAAAGGAGGGACGGTCAAGCGTTCCCAAAAACCCAAACCTAATGTAATCATATCGATGTACAGAGCTTCGACGTTTTCTGGTTTACTATGCGCGAGTGCTAGCTGTGTTGATATTTTTTGTTGGGAAGATGTTTTAAGAAAAAGTAGTATTTTTTTTCACGTGTACACCTGATTTGTAACTAAACCTGTCGCATTTGTCGCAAAGGAAGTTTCAACGTCCGAGTATTTTCGACCCAAAATGCGTCTCACGACCTTTTCTTATCAAGACGTTTGCATTAACAGGACATCCATTGCTGTCATATTCCTCGCCTCATTGTGCGCAGTATGACTAACTCACTGGGGATCGAAGTATGCGAAACATCGACCCCCTTTCATGCAGGCCCATCAAAACATCTAAGCGAATTTAACATTTTGAGCCTTATTCCTTTCTCACTCATTTTACTGACAGACGAACATGGCTTAACTTGGTTGATGCTATGTAATGATAAATCCCCAAAGCAAGTACATTTGCATACACAACTAATTTCTTTTTCGTGTATCCAGCCATTTTCAAAGTCATTTATAATTTTTAAATTTTCTTTCAAGGAATTTTGATGGTACGGTAATACGAGCATATGCATCAAAATCGCGCAAAATTGTTGAGTTGCAAGTAGCAGAGTAACTGTTGCTCGTGTTAATACTCTAATTTTTGTTGCACGACTTTGTTGTTTTTCTACTCTCTGTAACCAAAAAGTTTTCCTGCAGGCGATGTGGTAATACGAGCAACATTCGCTGTGCAATTTTGTTGCTCAGTAGAGAATTATTGTGTACATTGCATCGAAATTTATCAAAGGAAATTTGAAATTCCTGTGAAAAACTGAAAATAGGATATATGCCAATCACTTTATAATCGACCAAACCTTTTTGTTTGGGAAACATATTTTGAGAATGGTAGTACAGCAATTGAAACTACCAAGCGTTATTTTCTAGCAGTTCATTTCACTCTCCCATTGTTTGTTTTGTCTTTTTTTAAGGTTGCGCATAAGAAAACACATGAATAGGACAAAACTTCAAGCAAAGAAAAAGACATGTATACTTTGAATCTTATGGATGCAAATGAGTAAGAACCGCATCCACTGCATGGATCTGCTTTGCCATTTTGTCTCCATTCTGTGACATAAGAAAAAGGATTAGGATTGAATTGGTGATTTTAGCTCTACCAAATGTATGACAATGTGTGGAAATACGGTTGGTGATCGATGTATTGCGCCTGGTATTGTATTCCCCCATTTGTGGACTTGGGTTCATAAGGGTAAATTTACAGCTATCACGCTCGTGCAGGAAAGCGCTAATGAACGACATATTCTCTGTGGAAGGAACAAAATGACTCATGATTGAGGTGAGAGGGGGTCTACTTCAATCGCGCCATTCACAGTAATAAGTCAGTACCGCCATAAGTTGTTTTAGTTCAGTCAAAACTTAACGAACACAAGCCAATGGACGCATTTAAGGACATATGGTTCCATAGCCAAATGAAAATGTAATTAGCCATATTCGCAGATTTTTTTGTCATCACCATCTCGACCACAATTTTCCAAATAACGTGGTCAACGTTTCACTTTCCCCTTTGTCAAATTTATGTTTTTCAATTGCTAGAGACTGTAAAATATGCAATTCGAGGTGTGGTAATGCGAGCAACAAAATTGAGCAACTGGTTGCGCAATACCACCCTGATTTTTGTTGCTCGACTCACTCACTCACTCACTCACTCACTAAGTGATCCGTAAACTAATCGATCGTTTCGCAAAGTAGAAGTTCTCTCTACTTTCTGCAGCAAAGAAAATTCCGCGCCAAGTGGTAATGCGAGCAACATTTGCTCTGCAACTTGCAACGCAACAATATTGTGCGACAAGTTGCACGATTTTGTTGCTCGATATTAAAATGTTAATAGACCCTTTCATCTACGTGACAATGCTTTCCCATTTCAGACCACGTCTCATTCCCAAGAGTATCATTTCTTTGTTTAATGGTTACACATTAGAAGACACATGAATATGGATGCACCTTTAAACAAAGAGTCATATTCTCTAGGGAATACACGTGGTCTGAAATGGGAAAACATTGTCACGTGGTCTGAAAGGGTCTATTGTTTAGTTTCTCTGTCTTGTTGTAGAGTGAAGGCATTCGAACCTTTTAGATAGACATTATAGATTTTAGACTAATGTGACACTTGAACAGACTCCTAATTCCAGTCATGAAAACAAACAATTACCGACAACTGGTTGGCTCAGTTGGTAGGGCGCCGGACTACTCTGCGGGAGACCGAGGTTCGATTCCCGGTCGGACCAACACTCAGGGTCTAAAAATAATTGAGGAGAAGGTGCTGCCTTTGTAATTACATCTGCAAATGGTTAGACCTTCGCGTCTTCTCGGATAAGGACGTTAAACCGTAGGCCCCGTCTCTCTACACTTCTTCCTTGTATCCAGGGACGTTAAAGAACCCACACCACTATTCGGGGAGAGCAGGCCGTTAGGCCGGTGGCGTGGTCTGACGTACACTACCAGCATTGAGGTCGGCTTGGCGTTAATGCAAAAATGGGTTACTTGTCAATGAGACCTCATTCAAAAAAAAATACAGCAAGTAGCCTGATTGAGTACTGCCGAGTGCTGGGACTCATGTAGATGTAGATGTAGAATAAATAAAGGGATAGAGAACGACAATAATAGGGGTGGCACTTGAGCCAAACTGGCTTGAGTAGACCTAATCCGCTGCGTGACAGTGTTTTTCCATGTCAGACCACGTGGCACTCCCTAGAGTGTCATTTCTTTGTCCAACGATTGTGCATGAGGAGATATATGAATATTTATATACCTTAAACAATGAAAGCATTTTCTCTAGGGAATGACACGGGGTCTGAAGTGGGAAAACATTGTCACGCCGCGGATTAGGTTTTGAGATTTCCATTGGGATTTAGGTATCATCTATGGAAAATGGGAGTAGCTAGGACCTCCCCCGTCCCTCATGAACGTCTAATTGGTTCTATCTGAGCGCAACCCCTCTAAGTATACCAAAGGCCAGGTGGTCACTTGATTTATGTGCCATTGGTTATCATTTGCTGATCATTTACACTGCGTGTCGTCGATATTAAGCCATTTAATGATCTCTGACCCAAATGAACATGCACCATTTGATTACTTTTTCAAATGCGCTCTGCTAGACAACACAAATAAACCAGTGAAAAATGTAATCCTCCTGCAAGTAGTTAGCAATTCGATCAGCATGATATAAGTTCCAGGGTATCTAATTAAAGCTTTTCCTAACACCAGGATATGCCACAAAAGATTGATTTGTCTCCCACTGATGGCACAGCTCTGCTGAGTAAGGGACAGCCTAGAGCACACATAACGGCAGCCACTTTCCAGTTGCTTCTCATTGAATTGGCTTTTAATGACTTGAACAGGCAAAATCATCGGTATTAAAACCATTTAAAGACCTCTGCTCGGATACCCATTGAAGCATTCAGCAGAATTATAGTTTCACAACTCCCGCATTTCTTTAGTGTTCAACTAGCGTTAACACGAAGATTTAGTGAAGCACAATTGCACAAATTTGGACAAAAACCCTTTGTGATCAAATGTTAACGAAGTACTATTAGTACTCATTGTACAGAAATTCGCTTTTGTCTCATGGCGGCCATCTTGGTTAAAACAATAGCTTTATACTCCTGGGTCCCCCTGCCCTCGTTTTGAGGCTTTCCAGAACGTTCAAAACAAAACGTTTGCTCTCGTGGGAATAAACATGGTCGCTGTGTGATTAAAGTCAATAGTTTGCATAAGCTATTTGTCCCACTGCATGAACGCCCATGTTCAAAGCCGCAATAGACGAATTCAAGCCCCCATTTTTATGCCTTTCAGATAATTCTAATCAGCAGATCTAGGTTATCAATAGAATTCAAAAGTTTCTGAATTTGAACTCGATTCTTCTTTTCGTGCATAGAAATGGTCTTTATTGTGTGGTATGGAAGGACCAGCCTTTAAGCCAGGGGAGTGCCGATATTTTCCAGCAATTTTTCATTGCCCGTCATCTACTCCATGTGTGATAAGACAAAAACTGTTCAAATGTTTCTACAACTATGCTCTTCATATGTACAGCACATGAACAAAAATTGCACACCTCGCCTGCGCCATGCTTAGACTTTCTTTTTAACTGCTTGTGAAAGTAAAATAGCTTCTACACACAGCTAACTTCCCGAGTAATGTTTACACAACTCGCAGTACATCCTCTTTCACAGATATCAATATTGGCCTTGCACTAATATCTGAGTCGAGTAGAATTCATTGCTGTAAAAGTAATTAAACTATATTTTGCACCTGGATATAGCTTAGTTATATTCAAGGACTACCGTAACACATCGGTCAGTGCTGTAAAAGTAATTAAACTATATTTTGCACCTGGATATGGCTTAGTTATATTCAAGGACTACCGTAACACATCGGACATTGTATCGATCACGAGTGCCTGCTGAATGAGCAGAACATTTAACATTAATTAGAAGTGCTAAAATCATTTAGGTGATAGTTCAGTCTCATGAATTTGCCTCTTGGTATAAATAAGAGATGAAGAGTTCTTTAGGGCAGTTAGGGCACAGCCATCAATATTGATGGTGCTCTCACAGAGCTAAAGGGATATTTGGTGTCACGTCTCTTGGATATAAGTTAAGAATTCATTGGGCTATATAGTGTTTAAAGAGGTTTAAGAACATGAGGGAAAAAGATGCTTACTTCTCGGGAAGCTACTTGTATTGCATTGTATTGTATTGTAAGCTAAGAGTCGTACAAAAACAATCATTGCATAGTGTTAGAGCACCAAACAAGGCTCTATCATTATCGATCTTTCCAGTCCATCCGATGTCGAATGGAAAGACTAATTTCTAATAAGTTTGAGAAGGCATTGCAGTGGGAAAGAATTGTCTTGGTCTCTCTATTTCAATTATCTACTGATGGACATCAAATCAATCAGTGGATATTTGAAATTGAGCGTCCTCGACTGTCTGACTGACTGCAAGCATACATCAATACCATGCATATCATAGATGACATGTATGAACTCTTCTTGGGCCATGGTTCAGTGCTGTGGTAATTTAATGGTTTCGTAAAAAGGTTCCTATTCTCAAAAAATATCGATCATTTCCCGACGAAACTTTAGTAATAGCATGCTTTATATTGTTTAAGGCCTATGTTTACCGATTATTTAGTTATTTCCATTCAGAAAAAATCAAGCGAGCTGAAACTTTTCAATCATAAAATCTATTAAATAATGAGTTGTAGCCACCTTAATCAAAATGATAAGAATACTGAAAATAAAGATCAGTATCTCAGGGTTTTCGAATTGGAAAATTCAGTTTATGGTATTATATGCAGTTGAGATTTTAAGTCTATCAATGTGACATATTTCAATACCGTAGAAAAATCACTGGAAAAACTGAAAAGCTTTTTGCTATTAAACTATTTACAATTATGAAATACACCAGTAAAACAAGTAGTCTCCAAGGCTTCAAAATAATCATTTCAACTAGGTCAAAAATGCTAATGAAGGCAGCTGAAATAAATGCAACAATGAAAATATGTCTGGCTGGTAAAAAAATCTTATTTAAGTTTGAAGGCAATTTCAATTTACATGAAAAAAGGTTTGGATAAAAAATATTCTAAAAATTAAGTCTATAGAAAAACCTGTTTGCACTTGGCGTGGATCTTTGTTTCAGAGTTAACTAAAACTTTGGTAACACATAAGAACTACCTGCAGACATTGCTCCTGCTTTTCACCTCAAAACATCGATGTTATTGCAGTAACAACTACAATTATTTTGAATATATCAAAATAGCGTCGTCATAGCCGGGAAGTAGTCGTCGGGATGCTGTATGTGTTAATAGCCAGCGCCTAAATAAGTTAAGAATGCTGCGACAATGAAAGACGGTGAATTGTGCAGTTAAGAAGTTAGGTTACCTAAATTTTGCCTGAACCAAGACAGAATTAAACGGAAAAGCAATCGAAAACAAGGGATTTCGAAAGTCTTTATTTTATATAAAATTTGTGAAATACGATTTCTACTGTGGGAATTTCTTGAAGGTTACATCTTGATTGGCTGTTTAGAATCAACCTCAAGAGAATACGATAGCAAGTGAAGCCGGGGGGCATGTTGGTTCAGTAACATAACTAAGATTTGGCTAAAGGTTTTCGCCCAACCCGTCCAAGATGGCGGATGTGATATATATATATTGCAATTTGCAAAACTATGACCATCTGTGCACATAAACAACAATATCAAAAGTATATCAGAAATTATGGGATATTGTCCACAATATCTTTTTCCAATAGCCAGGCACTAAGGCTCTTCGAAAAAAAATATCAGTGATGGTATCCCATAAATTCGGGCATGCTTTTGATATTGTTGTATATGTACAAAATGGTCATAGCTTTTGCAAATAGCAGTATGTATGTAGTATGTATATATGTACCAACCCCAAACAAAGAGGGAAAAAATATGTTGTGTTCTAATTCAACCATTTAGAAAAGAAATAAATGCCGACAGACAAGGCGGCCATATTGGTAATTGATAGAACAAAAATCGTTCACGTAATTCGTTTAAAATGGCGGCATGGATGTTAGCAAGGAAAACGTATTCCTTTAGCAATTGTTCCTTTTTTTTTCTACAAACGAACAAGTGAGTTTCAGCTTCTTCAACGCGAACTTAGTTTGCCATGTATGCACATATAATCCCTTTTCACCTTTTAACTAAACTCTGACCTTTACGAAATTCAGTTCACTTTCAGTTTTAGATGATATTGAGAGCCGGCACAAAAGCACGGCCCAAAATAGATAAGGTACGGAAAGAAATGAGGGTAATTGGATGGTGTGAACTTCAAAGGCACTGAAAGATTTGGGACCAAAAACTAATGAACAAATCAACAAAAAACACAACGAGATAACATAAAACAAAATAGTACTCTGACCTACCCACTGATATAAGACGACGTACAAGAAATCCTGCTTCGTCTCCTCGTGTAACGGGAAATGCTTCCTAAGTTTTCGATGCTTTCCTTCCTTACACCTTTTCTCACAAGTTATTGGATTTGCTTAATTTGATAAAACATTTCACTATAAAATCACTGCTGTGTGATAACAATGGTCCGTGCCTGAGATATTTTACCATACTGGATCGAACAGGGTCGGACTTTCGACCGCCGCGTCACAGATAAGATTTCATCCTTTCTTGTCGATAGACTTTTCTAAGTGGTACGATTTACATCCATCGTTCGTACCATTCTGGGAGGTCTAGTCTACACTCCAAAAAACCATGATAAAAGATCTGAGTATGGAAAATCAAGGCGACAAATACCGCAATTTAGTGACAACCAAATAACTCAAAAACTCGATAATACTATATCGCGAAAACAAGGGTATCTACATAAATCATGCAAGCATAGCTCTGTCATGTCCTGTAATGTAAGGACGGAGAAGAGAAGCAGATATTGATCGTCGGTTGACACAGATTAGTAAAAGGTCGCTGAGACTTTCAGTCTGCGTTTTCCTGAGGCACTCAAAGTATCTTTTGAGCAAAAATGTCGGGGAACATTTTCTTCGAAGAAGGAAGAAAGGTCGAATTTGGAATTCTAGACGCCAGGATTGTTAGGTTTCTGGATCTAATAGTTTAGCCAGAAAAATCTACCTATATGAAGAACTTGCAGTAAAATTATCTCCAGAGTTTTACTCGAGGCCATTAAAGACAAACAACCCTCACCTCACATGTACTGGTCGTGTTTAACCGCCGCTATGCTTCTACACTCACCTAGTTCTAAACTACTTATTCCTCGTCTTAGTTTTGAAATACTTTAACTTAATTATCATGCTAGACCATTCAACACCCATGTTTTGAGACAGGACTTCTAAGCCGGAAAGGCAACAAACTGGAGTGTTGCATATGAACACAGGCATTGTTGGCACTAATTGTCGGACATGTTAGAGCCCCATAGGAAACCACTTTCTCGAAATAATTAGCTCAGAAGCTAGTGTTAATAAACTCCTATCCTAAATTATTAAGTGTGATATTTGTGTGTCATCATAGAGGATTGCATGCAAAGAGGTCACTAATAAAATGACGAAATTCAAAAAAGTACATAAGGTTGTTCAGGATTGTTCATAATGTTTAGGATTATACATTCTTCGACAACGCTGTCGCTCGGTTAAATTATAAAGTTTCTTCAGATCAAAGCTAGGTTGACTCGATTTTCTTGTTATGGTGGGTAATTCATGTTTATATATGAGCCAGTAAGTCTTTGACCAGTGTTGTCGTATATACTTGGTTGGCGTGGAGGCGCAAATGGCGGTAACCTGGGCAGTCTTGGAAGACTCCTAAAGCTATCTGGAAGACTGTAACCTTCGTCTTCTTCGTCCATATCTTCTTGGAAATATCCAGACCTAGGTTTTTGTTGGTGTTCTTTCTCTTTTTCGTCTTTTTTCCATTTCATCCGTCGGTTTTGGAACCAAACTTTGATTTGGCGTTCAGTGAGATTCATTGATTTAGCGATTTCATTTCTACGCGTACTGCAGAGGTATTTGTTAAAGTGGAACTCTTTCTCTAGCTCCAGTAGCTGCTTGTTGTTATAGCTTGTTCTGTGTCGTTTCAAATTCTTTTTCTCTGTGAAATCAAAAGAATATACAACTTAGTATGAACAATTCTACACATATTATAACATACATTGTAAACAATAAATGTATTTGTAACTCAGAACTCGACTTGTCTTACCATGATATCTATGAAAAACGTTTTGACAAAAAGGTGGATATAATTAATCAAATATACGTGCTACTTGAAATCATAATATCTATTTTACTCGATTCGAGCTAGTCGAGTGGTGTATTTCTTAATTTTAATGGTATAAAACTAGATCTTTATACGATTGCTTACTACGAGGTATAAATTGTACACAAGGAAGTATAAAAGAACAAATATAAAGAAAAGCTGCGCGTTTCTGGCTCATATTTGTCAAATGTTTTTTCTCAATTAATATAAAGATTCACCCAAACTTGTATTATATACAAGTAAGATTTATGATAAAAACCCTGATAAAACGAACACAGTTTCAAACTAATAGACTTTGCACTACTAGATTGTACGCCTGATTATTCACTGTTAAAATTGTAATGGGAAAGGTGTCAAAACTAGCACACTTCGAGCTTATATTAGTCACTTTGTTTCTTATACTTGTGGTAGCATTTACAGTTAGTTATCTTGCTAAAAATGCAATGCCCTGCCTTGTTTGAAGAAGAAGCTTGAAAAAATATAACAAATCAAATCACATCAACATATACTTTGTTTGTTAACTAAGAAACCGTGCAATAAAACTGTTGGAACAAAGGAACTGGAAAGCTCACCAGCAATGCAAAATTATGCCCAAACCATCTAACTTCGCCGGTATTGCAATAATTCCTAAACTTAAGATTTGCTGATACAATTGGTTTTATAATGGAACAAACATTAGAAGCTAAATTCATGCTTCGTGTTCCCATAACAGCAATTGCAGCATGCCCAAGATTTTAAGTGTTACTGCCTTAAAAAATTCTTAATTTGGAGAATAAAAACAGTTAAAAAAAACCCCAGATATATTTCAAATATTAAAACAATTAGATTGCTAGTAAACCATGCAAGGATACATTTAGAACTGGTGTCAAGCTGAAGAAACATGACCACATTAGTTCCGGCACTAGAACTGCCGATGTTAGACCCAAAGTTGTAGTTTTCTACCATATATTGCTCATACACCAATTGATCATGACCAATTCGATGTTCAAATTGTGGCTGTTTATAAACAAAACGGCATGTTCAACCCGAGTATCAGTAAAATCATTAATCATCTGAAGCAAGGCATTGTCGTTAGGTCCGATTAAGAAGTGACACTCTTAGTCACAGCAAGATTTTGCATGTCATCATAGGCTTAGGCTGGATCCATCCAGCAGTAAGATAGACCAACTACTGTCATTTACTAGACATTGTTTCGTTTGTTTTGAAATATAGAATATTAGATCCAAACTAACTGACTGACAGTGTTAGTTTAACATTGTAGTAGCAACGTCATTCACCGATACACAAGGTCATGAGCACTTGAACAGATACGGGCAATTTCTAGAGACTAAATACTTATGTAATAGTCAAACTCAAAATAGTGCTTGACTTAACACTGCAGATAATGAAAAACAACAAGAGTTGTTTGGGGTGGGGAGTTTGATATTGATATAAACTTACCATTCCCATCTATGCCACTTTTCTTTGTTTTCATCCATGGATAAATGGGCTGGAGCAAGTAACTAGGCACTTGTTCACTGCCTTTGGACGACCCATGATTGTAATTGTCCGAGGACCATTCTTGGGAGCCTCTGTTATAGACGTTCCAAGGATCGTTTGTTGAAATGGTATTAAAAGGAGGGGGACGTAGATGGGACGTTCTGCTTGAAGTGGCGAGTTGATAGTCGTTTGTCAACTGCAGCTGTGACGACGATGTCACGTTTTGTTGGTAGAGGATCTCTGGAGTCGGATAAGAGCTCGAAAAGTCCATGATTATCTCTGTGTCTTGATTTATGGATCATTGACGACATCATTAACTAATACAATCTTGATAAACTAGTACCCACAATTGGGTCACGTGACTGGGCTTGGGCCAATAGCAAAACTAGCAAAAACTACTAGCCAGCTCTTTTGAAGTCTTGGTCCCTAAGGTTATTATTTTGATCGTGATTTCGCAAGATTTTCTTCATTTTCTTGCATCCTACTGATATGTCAAAAACTATTCGTTCATTTTTCATTTTGTATTTAAAATTGCCGCAATTTGTTGATGTACATGAAAAGAAAAATACATACTTTATTACAGCGGGAAAAATAAAAATGCAAGTAGCTGCTGCACTTCGACCTTTCCATCTGGGACTAAAGTTAACGGTCCAAATTATGACACTAATTTTGATGGTACTTGGGATAACGATTTCAGACAGGCTAGCTGACCTCGTAATGTCTAGTGCATTGATCAGTCAGTTTTTGTCAGGTTCTTGGTACCGAATGATTAATGGCTAAGGCAGGAGGTGTGCCTATACGAAGTTTGTCAACAGGATCAAGTTGCATGTAGTCGTGATCCAATTGGCTTAGACCGAGTGGCTCGAATTTTTTCGGAGACACGTTGTCGGCAATTACGGACGAGATATTTTCGCCGCCTTCTTCCATGATTAATGACCTGCCAACGAAAGAACAAGTACCATAGGGACAAGTATGGGCTAATCCAAATATCATATCTATAAAATATGGCCAAAATTCTTGGTTGTGACAGGCCGAGAAAATGCGCTCTTCGTCAAAACTTTTTTTTCCCCCGGATTCTCTCATTTTGTGTGTGTGTTTACTTAATTACCTACAAACATTTTAATCTAAATTATTGGGTCGATGTGGCTTTAAGCGATCCCGGTTTTTGCGGGATACGGGACGGGATGGGCGATCACAGATACCGGTATTTTCAGGTTAAAAGCATTTGAAGGTTAATATACCATTTCCGATACTTCTCCACTGCTGACCGTTGAAGTCCTACCTCACGCAGAATATAACAATTTATACATTATTTTGGAAAAAAACATTTGTGATTCTTGTGTCCTATATTGCTCATTATCCCTTCAGTAAAAAAAAACTTTTTTGAACAGAATTTTCATATAGTAAAACGACAGTTCCGTAGTCTCGAAGTATTAAATAGCTTTTTTAAAACACCTTTTAATTTTGTTTTCTTGGGGATTTGTTTCTCACACTTGATCGAAAATCTCAACGAGAAGCCTTACCTTTTTATATACTGTCAACATTATAGTAGTATGAAACTGATTCAAGTGATTTCAAACGGAAACTTTCGAAGAAATACAATTTGGCTGTATTTGAAAAAACACCGGAAATGAAAGCTTTTGAATAGATTCCGATGGATGGTCAACAAGCTGCCAAAAACTCCAAGCGAACTATTACTAGATGGTTGCATTTTGTCTAAGATAGATAATGGAAAATGCAGGCAGACAAAATGAAAGACTTTCGTCCGTGTCACCGTCTAAGATGTTTTAGAAGTTATTAATCATGCGATAAAACTGGCTCAAAAAGGGAAAACTAATCCTCGTATGGATGCTACAATTTTGGACTCCATTCAATGCATGTATTAATTAACGTTGAAGATCTACTGATATTCTACTATCATTCACTTACTTTGATTTCAGAAGCAATCCGTTTCCTTTTAATCTGCTACAAATATCCAGCAAGTGATAGTACTTTTGAACCATTTTCACGTAGGCCATGATGACCCAGTAGTTGCGCGAAGACTGGTACCGATTGTAGTGATAATCCCATCTCTAGATCCAAAGCGAGAAACAGTGGCCGAGGAGAAACTGGTGACCAGTACATTTTCTTCTAATGCAATTTGGCTTTAGTATTTTTGTGCAGACAACGTTTGACCATTATTGGCGCAAGAAAGATAGACGGTAGAAAAGAATGAGTTAAAACTCTATCCAACAGTGACATTATGAAGCAATTCAAATCTCGTTCTTCAAAATAATTTTCAATTCCAAAATGCCATGATGGTACACCAACCACAAATGATGTACATGAATTTGTAAAGATTACGAAAAACTGTAAGTGTTTATGAACCCAATATCAAACGCATTCCATGGGTGGAGGGGTAGGTATGGCGTTGCTCCCCCAATATATAATTAGCTGAAGACATATGGAGCGGTGACGATGAATTCAATACACAACCACTCCACGGGTGGAGGGGTAGGGATGGCATTGTTGCTAATCCACAAGTACCTGAAGACATATGGAGAGTGACAATGAATTCAATACACAACCACTCCACGGGTGGAGGGGTAGGGATGGCATTGTTGCTAATCCACAAGTACCTGAAGAC
>JAABNW020121774.1:0-43009 GCA_015164035.2 Radianthus crispa | reverse complement strand
AAATTGGGCTATTAGGTGTATAAAGATAATGATGATAATAATAGCCCAATTTCGATATTCTGGTCGAGTGATTACAGACAAAGCAATTCAAAACGAGGCCCAGGGTAAACAAAGGATAATGTTAATATATTCTTTTGTTTCCCCTGCACCTCGTTTTGAATTGCTTTGACTGTGATCACTCGACCAGAATATCGAAAGTGGGCTATTGACGAATGACAAATTTTATTTTGCACCATATAATATAAAGAATAAATTAAGATAGTTCAACCTTTATATGGGTGCAAGCTAACTGAAATTAACCTTAACGAGCTATACTAGGCCAGCTAGCCTTTCATATTCATACGTTTAAGTTGCAACCATTAACAAGAAATACTCTAGTGAATAAACCTTTTCACGGTTTAAGAATCGTCTTCAGTGTGCCTGCGATTTTATCCCGAATTTCTCCCCTTCTTTTGTTTTAACGTTCTTTTGTTCTTGATTAAACAAAAGGTGAGAAATTCGGATAAAACCGCATGTGTACTGAAGACTATTCGTAAACCGTAAAGGGGCTTATTCTCTGTTGCCGATACGGGGCTGGGGCTGCAAATGCTCTTGGATGTACAGATAGGGAAATGAAATATCCCTTGAAAGAAGAAATATTAAAGACTTTAGGAAAATTACTTGTGCAATCTTGAATCAAACATTTGTAATAATACGGTACAGTTTAACTTCACTTCTTTCTGCTCTTGTCCCTCCAAAGCAAGACCAAGCACCTTTGTGTTCCCAACTCTGGACCAGTTTCTCGCTCGTTTTGGTAGCAGAGAATTATTAATGATAGACCTCTTTGCCTTCGAATGCAAATTCCCATAAGTAGCATTATTATTATTATTATTATTATTATTATTATTAGCATCACATGATCTGAAATGGTTTTAAATTTCTTTTAAATTCTAATTTTTTTTATTATATATGCATAATGGGATTTTTAGATTCTAATTTATTTTTATTTTCTTGTCATTTATTATTTAGATATTTATTGTATTACTTTATATTGATGTGATGCGTTGTATGTGCGCTTTATCCATTAATAAAGTAGAAGTGGAAGTAGAAATAGGCCCAACAAACAACGAAGATAAAGAGGTCTATTGCATGGAACGTTGGATAGATGTTGCAGCTATGTTCACTATGATGCAATTTGCTGCGTACAAATGCAAGAGATGACTGCGATTCAACTTCAGATTTGTTGCATATGATGTTGTGTGCCACAAGTTTCAGGTTTAGACACACTACAAGAATCCTGCAATGATATACCCTATAGAGAACCAACCAGCTTCACACCAAATTGAGTTCGTTAAATGTACAAGGCCAGTTCATAGCAGCATGTGAATAAATTTAAGTTGCATGATCGTGACTATACGAAAGACATAATAAAATCCTGCTGCTGATTCAGATAACTGTTCATGTACTGGTCTTCTTAAAAACAAATAAGCAACCACATCACTCAAATGCTGTTACCTTTTTCGCGCCAAAATGGTTTGTCGTACATAGTCACTGTCTTGATGATGGAACCAACGGGGATTCTTTGGGAAGCCTAGTTTGCCACAATAACAAGCTCAACTGCGTTGCACCAAATATATCAAAGCACATAAAAGCAAGATCTAAAGGCATATTTTGATTGCTCAAGTTCTTCAGATAATACCTACCTATTGGTATCTACTTGAGCATTAAAAATAAATAAAACGGTAATAGTCAACCTCCTAGTGAATACAATGTCCTCCACACCCAAAGTATGCATAATCTAATAAAACCTTGAAACTGAATTAGAAAATACCCTAAATTTTTTGATTGCAATTAGGATTTGACATTTATTCAACTAGTAATGACAATCAGACAATGACGACAGTAGAAAGTTGGCACAAAAACACACAACTGCTCCTATTTATGTGGACTATATGTTCAGCCTAGTCTTTAGTTAATTACCTGGAATTTAAGAGTAGGAAGGGCTGGTGTGAATCTGATTCTGTTTATCAAGGAAGATGGGATGGTAGATATTACACATTTGGCCTAAAGAAAGAGATGAGTTATGTCACAATAAATTCTCTACAACTGTACAATAGTGTAATCATTATTCATTGTTGGTGTAGTGTTGAGAGTGGCCAGGGTTCAAGCCCTGCTGAGCTTAGTTTCATAAGTAAATAGAGTTACTACACTTAGTTTGATCTCCTGCGTTATGACGGCCTTTCTCCAGGTTCTCTGGTTTCCCTTCCTCCACAGGAATCAATTACTAAATTCCATTTTGATCCTAAGAGATTTTCTTCATATAGGGATATTAAACCCCTTGGGGGATAACCTCTTATCTCCTTTCATACTATGATGGAAATAAGACTAGTGTTGTGTTTCACTCACTCACTCACTCATCCATTACCTTATACTGTGATCCATCAAGACACCTTACTATTGCATATTCACCCGGAGTCTGATCTATTTGAATGACATCTGAATTGAAATGTATAATATCTGGACCTAAATGCAAAGTACCAACAATTACTCATTAGGAAATAATACAGATTGCTTGTATTTGGAATTAATAGGGTGAGCTGAACCCCAGTAAGAATATGACTGTTCAACTTGGTACAATTTATTTACACAATTTTACTGAGGTTGACTGCAAGCCTTACAGGTTTAGCAACCAATTGACAAGGCCCCCTGAAATATTGAATAAGAATTTGGAAGTTGATTTTTACAAATCATTGTTGTTCTACCCATGCTCCCATAAATAATGCAAAGTTGACAAGAACATGATCATCAATAATAATAATAATAATAATTTTTACTAATAGTGCAGTTTTCGTATGACTGTGAAACGTTCACGGCACGTACACTGTCACGACAAGGAGTCAGCCAATTATAAATCTAGAAAACATCACGGTCACTGCAAGACACGCATTCCTCGTCCAATCAAATGCAAGTAACACGGCACGAAACACTGCACAGACACTGCCACGGCGCGGACACGGCACTACAGTGTCGTGCTTAGCCAATCACATCGTGTAAGAATATCCAGCCAATTAAAATCCTAGGTTACGGCACGACACGCTCACAGCACTGAACTTTTCACAGTCATATGAAATCTGCTCTATAAGAAACACACACACACACACACACACAGGAAATGGAATATTACCAAGCCTCTCTGCTAACTTGTTGCTAATTTCTTGTGATCCTCCATGAACTTTGAATTCCTATTGAAACAAAAATATCTTTGTAACAAACGTTTAGTCAAAAGAATAAAAACATTTTCCATCCCATGGGTTTGAGTGGGAATGGTGAATGCTTGTGACCACTTATTACAGTTGATTAATAATGGTAATAGTACTGGGTGGAGTCCAATTTGGTCTGTAATCACACGAGTGATTAACAAAAGTGGGAACTGGGAGTCCAATGTTGAGATTATGAGTATTATTACCAGACCAAAATGAACAACTCAGTCGTATATTATCAATTAATTATAAATATAGCAATTTCTATGAAAAAAAAGAAAGAAAAAACTGTCCACTTACAAGCAGCAGAACAATTTAGTGGAAAATAGAGCAGTTTCTCATCCAATTAGATTGGAGGAAATTGTAATATTAAGTTATGTTTAAACCTGTTATCAATATTGTATTAGTTTATTAAGATATACCTGGGCTCCTCCAGCACTTACTTCCCAGTTTCTGATAATACCTAAAAGTAACACCAAAGATTCAGGTATGAATAGGTTGGGTGCAAGGATGTCACCCCCTTGAAATTTTCAAATCCGAAGGAAGGGTTATTCAGTTGTAGGAGCAACATTTTTGTCATTTTTTTCCTTACCTCCAAGATAGCAAGTCAAAATAAAAAACCTTTAGTAAACTAAGCTTCAATTCATTTCTATCCTGTGGAGACCATACTGGTTGCAGCAATAGGTTTTCAATCCCATGGGTCCCCCTGCCCTTGTTTTAAAGTTTCTCAAAGTATTCTAAACAAAGGGTTATACTCTCATAGGAATAAACATGGCCACTGCACGATTAAAGCGAATACCTAACTATGAAACACTGATGATACATATACATATATTTTCTGTGCAACACACACACACATACCTCCACCAGATCGCAGATACCAAAGAAAGAAAAGCAAGGAGATATCACTTGGTTCTGATGAGAGGATACCACAAACAAAGGCTGCAGCAACTGCACGGCCATAGCTAAAATAGCAGAAAACAAAAGAAAATAGTTTATTTGTCAATTTGATGCAAAAGCTGATGAGAAGACATTTTATCTTCTTGACCATCATTATATTCTTGAGTGTTAGAGTTGTTTTCCTATGATTGGGAAACCTTTATGGTTATGAAACGTTATGGTTATGGCAGGAATTTTGAATGTTTTTATCAAGATTACCAATACGTGTGGCAAGTTTCCCACTCATATGAAAAACAACTCTGTACCCTATTACTTTCTTCCACAGTAAGTTACCGATAAACTCAAAAATAATTCCTATCTGCCTGTAGCCTGCACAAAGACAACAGGGGGAGGTGAATGAAGAAATATCAAAGTCCTGCTATAAGTGAGAGTTATTTGAGCTAGTTTGTTTTGGGGATGTCATATGTTGAATTTAAATGAAATATACCATTGAAGGCTACTCAATTCTACTCAAAGAAGACACTGCTGCTTAAGTTTGCAAACCTGGTCCAGCATTTACTATCAATATACTGTTTGACAGTCATTTTGTCCCACTTTTCAGCCTTTTCAGCCAACCATGGTGCTTGAAGAGGAACATGCTTGCTCATTTTTTCTATAGTCTGCCAGAAATTGTTGGCATCCAAAGCTCCTAGAAATGATGTTCCCAAAGGAACCACACCCTCCTGCAATCTTCTTTTACCCTAAAAAAAATTTCACATGTTTTATGGTATAACCAAAATTTCAAAATTTTGGGGAAGCACTTGCATCCCTACCCCAGTGTTCTAATATTTGTCTTACCAGAAAAGAATGGATGTCATATCCTTTACTGTTTACCCTGTATAGTTCTAGTCCAAGTTCCTTTACAAGGCTAATAATATGTGTCTGAGTTGATCCAATATAAGCTCCTCCAAGATCACAATAACTATTACCTTCATCCTGATAAGACAAAATATTTTATTGTTAAGAATCTCCTTATAAGAACCCTTAAAACTAGCAAACTGGCGATTGAGGCAATGCAGATACTTTTCTAATCGAAACAGATGATCGATTTCCTTGTCAGAAAGGTGATCTTCTAATTTTTTAGCTATAGCTGTACTTATTTTTAATGATATTTACATAAGGTAATGCACCAGTCAGCAGGATCCCCACCCATGACTACCAACCAGGGAAGCACAGGTGTTGCAGCTGTGAGAGAGCACTTGCCTCTCATCACTATGGTCCCAGGTTTGATTACTGTACCCATCGTCATATGTGAGTTGAGTTTGTTGGTTCTCTCCTGTGCTTCAAGGGTTTTTCTCCAGGTTCTCTGGTTTTCCTGCCTCCATGAAAATCAACTTCTGAATTCCAATTTGTTCATGGAACAAGGAACACAGGTTTGTTAGCCTCAAGCTATTAAGGTCATTTATTTATTTATTTTATGGGAATACTGGGCATTACCATTGATATAGAGGGTAGATGGACATTAGATGACTTACTTGGCCACATGTAAGAGAGTTAGACTGGCAGAAATGCTACCTTGGGTAGGGTATGGCCATCAAGCATTAGTACAACTTAGATATTTTTTGAATCTAATCCCTTGCTATTCCCTAAGTAGTTAGGGACAGGAGATTTCACTGACTAGTTGCTGCGAGCCACGAGGCGAGCAGCGACACTAATCTTGGGGGTAGGCCTTTCTGCACTGGGATCCCTGTGTTACGTATATGCCACCAAAAATCTCGATTTTGTCGATTTGTGTCAATGGAGATGATTTTAGATGCCCGCGATGCGTACAGGCTCAGCGGCATCTGTAATAGATTTGTCTCGGCCTGAGTTTGGATACCGAGGCTTCGATATGCAAGTAAAAATTAGGTAAGATTATTCAAGTTGTCATTTTCGTGACTTCATCATGCCAAATGCCGACCTTTGTATTACTGGGAGCATTCATCAAGGTCATGAACAGTTAAGTGATATTTTAAAGGGGAAGACAGTGTTCTTTTATGAGTTTTTCAGCCTTGTTGTGTGCTATTTACCCGTCCAATGCTGGACTGCTGCCACTGTAGATGAGATCTCTTTGACTTAGAGCTCATTCACACTAGTACGCTAGATTGATCTCAGAGCGATCCAGCGAGATCGATCCAAGTGTGAATGAGCTCTTAGTGTTTTCATTGTTTATCGTGTATAATTCACCAATGTAGACTAAACTGCGAAAACAATTAAATTTACCTACATTTTGCTTGCTTTGAAAATCGAAGACTCGTCGACTAAAAGTCAGCCTGAAACTGATCGCTGACATAACAACATGGCTTGAAATGCATGTACACACTTACAAAATTGTAGACATTTTGCGTATTCAAATGAGTATTACTAGATGTCACAGTAGCAGATACGATGCAACCTCGCAGCACTCACTTTCTACCAGAAACGACTAGTGTACAATTAGTCTAATCTTACTAATCCTCTCATATGCCCAGAATTTCAATATTATTTTCTATATTTTTAACTTAACATCCATACATATTTCCCCTAATATTTGCCTACTACTATGATAATCAGCATGTTTTTATATCAGACTATTTGCCCTGTGCTTGAGTACTATTCCTTTTTCTAACATGCAGTATTGTAAATGTTTGGCTTTGTTAAAAAGCCTTAAATACCAAACATTTACATACTGTTATAGCCTCCGGGCATGCAAATACCAATTACGCAGAATAATTTTTTTTAAAAAAAACCAGGTCTCTCCCTAAGCAGGGTTATCAGAAATGAGAACAAACGTCTCAGTGTACATGAGAAATGTGAATGACTTGACGGACTGCTTTATTAGGCGCACATTGCAGCCACGCAGTTTACAATCATGAATGTGGTTAGTAAATGCCTCCGAGACCAGACTGTTGCGCCTTGAGACAATCCCCTTCTCTTTGCGAAACACAACAGGAATGTGAAAACAGACGGGACCTCCGGCTTTACGTTCTTGTCCGAGAAGACGCGAAGGTCTAACCATTTGCAGATCTAATTACAAAGGCAGCACCTTCTCCTCAATTATTTATACGACCCTGAGTAAAGGTCCCGGTAGACGGGGATTGAACCCGCGACCTTCCGCACGAAAATCCGGCACTACCAACTGACCCAACCGTGGCGGTTAAAATATAAATATAAAACTATCATTAAGCATCTTAGTAGTTGATCTAAAAAGCTACCTTTGTAGTCATTGTTCGACCACCAACTCTATCCCTTGCCTCCAAGACCAACACTCTAAGGCCATACTTGTCCAGTAGGCTCTTGGCGGCGCAGAGACCTGGAGGAGTAATAGTGGTCATAAATATCATCATCATTAGATTAGTGTCATAAAATAACTATACCACTTATCCCAGCTCCTATGATGATAACATCAACTCCTCCTGCCATCACAACTTTTATTGCCTCCCTCACTGAAAAGACTCTCTGCTCTAAGACAGGAAGCCCAATGATAGCATGTGGCCAATCGATATTACTTCGCGCATCAGTCGATATATCTTCGGCTAGCCATCAATTCAAACATATCGTACACACACACACCAGAGAGTAGACACATGTTTTCGCGTAAAGTTTTGTCGCCGCAAATCTACTTAAATGGCTTCTCCGGACGAAAAGGTACTATTAGCATATCAATCAGACAGTTAGTTTTACATTGAATTATTTATGACTTTCCACGAGCCAAACGCTAAAGCATCTTGAACGACATTTTGAGATCACTTATAGTTTTACGCTTCGGCGCCCGCGCGTCAAAAATCGTACAGGACACTGAGTCACGTATTAATCTTCAAAACAATTGAGTCATCACTCTCTTCCTCTATTTGTATTGCTGACTTCCGAGGCCTTTCGTCACTGGACATTACTAGAATACTTGGTTGAAAAGAGCAGGACATAATTTGGGAAATGTAGTTGGTAAATGGTCTCACACCATGAACAGTGACTAAAAGTTGCAAATCGATATTCGTTTTGTACAGTCTGTTATACGAAACTGAAGATATTACCGCGTCAAAAAGATTGACAGCTAAAGAGAACCATAATACACGGTACCATCTATGTGGTAAAACCCAGGTGATTTTACGGCATTATCATTATGGAAGGCAATGAACCGGACTGGAAAGCCCGCTGTGGTGTTTTAGAAGAACAGTTAGCACGTTTCAGAGAACAGGCCGCTAAAGTTCGCGAAGTCATTGGGCAAAAGGTAAATTTATATTCGTTCGATCGATGGCTACTGCGAACTCCCTTCAAATATTTATTTTAATATCTGATTAAATTTTTCAAAGATTAAAATACTAACAGCTGTGAACGGATTCTCGATGAAAAGGATCTTTGGCGTCGATGTACTTTGCAAAGTTTGCTCATTTCAAGAAGTGATTTTGACCTTAGAATAATTTTAGGGATTTATGATGGACTGTTCGATAGTTCCATATAAACCACGAGTTATTGATATCATTTAGACCATCGTCAAGACTGTGACCACCATTTCAAGTGTTAAATTATTAATCATAGGATTTTAATGTACATCAAATGCGCAGCGAATATATTGGAATTCCAGAAACAAGTGTTGACCCAGCTGAAATTTGAATCTCGACCCGACATGCGTCGGGCTTGTAAAGCTGTTGGTCTTGTGTGTCCAGTGTGTTTTTCTTTTTATTTAATCATCGTTCAATTAAATTCCGCTTCAAAATACTTCTACAGAAGACATATGTTTCACACTTTGCACTGGAAGAAAGTATTTGTCTTGTCATTGATTGAGTATGAAAATAAAATCATGCTGTTTGGCGGCTATCGGATGGCGACGACTACGCGATCAGGACAGCTCTTGCCGGGAAAGGAAAAGATAAACAAAAGAAGCTGATACTGTTAGATTTTAAGGACATGTTGAAGCACGAAACTTTGCGCAAATCATATTTATTATAAACAATGTCTTATTATTTTCCTGTGAGTATTTTGTGAAGTCCTCCACGTTATTTTGTGTCGCAGTGATCTTGATAAAGCCATGTGCGTGTGCTGTCTGATGATTTTAAAGACCCGATAAAATTGGAGCATTCAAAGTCTGCCTTCAATTATCTATTTACAGAATTGCTAATCGTAACAACTTGTCATCTTCTCAAAATCTGTTGATCGTATGTAACAACAATTACAGCCATAGCAGTTGGAAATCGCATTACAATAAGAATATATATGGATATTCCGGAATGAATAGAATGAAGAACTAGCCGATAAGATCTCGAGTGATTTTGCCTGGAGTGGTGTCCCTGCTGAGACTCAGAGATAGACTTTGTACTTACATTCCAGCAAATATCCTGGGTTATTTACTCCAGAAGCGTGAGATTTCAATTGCACCACACAGTCTTCAAATTGGTATGCCAGTAATCAAAACGTTGGAATATATACCAAGTTCTTTGATAGAGTTCTTCTTGCATTTACTGTAAAATTTGATGGAAAATTTTGATTAGTGATACTAGAAATTAAGCGGATACTAGATTATATTATTAATATAATAAGTGCATTTAATCTCTTCGTGATGTATTGTATTTGTTCTACAGGATGTATGGATGCCAGGCTGGCTCATACTCCCTAACAGAAACCATTAAAGCTTTCTTCAGTGCTAAATATTGATATTGTCACTCTTCCGGTTCTTTTAATCAAGAATGCAAGTTAAATTAAGAATGTCTTCTAAAAGGCTGAAGTTGTACTTCACCTTGACTCTTTAAGAGTATTTTGTTAATTTGAACTGTGAATTTTTAAAACACCCACAGTAAATAACCACAATGATATTACTTTTAAAATCCAAAAATAAATGTTATAGGAGTCTCAGTTTAGACATTGGATTTCACATGTGCCAAATATAATGCAATTTACATTAAGTTTCATCCATGTGAAATTCAAAGGCTAAATTGGGCGTTGGTAGCTGTGTTGTTAAATCGCATGAATTGAAAATATTTTTGTCAAAAAGATGTCACGATATGCGGCTGGGTGGCCATCAATGCTGACATTATCGATTTTCAATATTGATACTTCAAACATTTATCTTCATAAACAGCTTTAATTCATAGATAACTATATTTTTCCCAGGTCAATCTTATAACATACAGAGTACATATTATATGACTGACATAACTAACTTCCAGCTTTACTAAGTTACAGGAAGAGAGTTTATCTTTACAATCATTTTATACCACTCTGGGTGAAGAGTTTCTGGGGAATATCACAAGGGGTAACTGGTTGTTATGAAATTAATACAATTTTTTCCAGACAAACAAAAGAGAATAAAAATGAAATTGAGACAGTCCTAAGATGCAATCTCTGTTACAGCGATTCTCAAAATTCTGTGAACTCGGCAGTTACTAGTTGCACATTGGAATTTGGTTTTTCATTACTGCCAGTCACAAACAAGAAAGGTACCGACTGATTATCATTGATTAATGGAAGCGAAAAACCAATTTCACAACAAACCTTTGAAGTGTTTGAGTTTGCAGAATTTTGAGAATTGCTGTAAGAGAAAGCAGATGATTCCAATATTATTCTTATAGAAAACCAGTTTATCTGTTGCCTGCAAGTGAACACTTTGAGCAAGATCCTTTTTGAATTGTATATCTCTAAGATCCATTATAGTTTTTCCAGACAGCTTTATGCAAAGAAAGAGCACTCCTTGCCACTCACAGGAAATCCATTTATCTATACAATCACCACACAGATCTTTGATTGTAAACTGAAGCACCAATATCCTTTGACTTATGGTCAGAAGTTTCTTCACTTAGATGTAGGCCATCTTAACTGATAGTGTTGTGATAAGAGATGTTAAGTTTGGGTTAGTGGGTTAACCAAGCTATTTGGTACAGTTATCCAGTCAGATTAGATATAGACAGCTCTTTCCTGTTGCTGTCTGACAGTTAAATTGCATGAGAACATTTTGAGCAAAAAGATGAGACTTCAACAAAATGGTGCACTACTATGTTGTCTATCCAATTACAATTAATGTTCCTGCTGTTAAATAGTTTCGTATCATTGTCAATTTAATTTATGTATACACCTATTTCAAAAAAGGTTGTCACTGCCAAACACAAAGAGCGATAGGTCGTTTGGCATTCCAAGAGTAGCTAAAACCAATTGTGTTTCTGCATTGTATGAGTTTAGATATCCAGCTGTTGTCTGTAGCCTGAAAGAACTTTAAAGCTTTAAATAGTTGTGTTTATTTTCATGTATTTCATCTTCGAACGACCTATCACCTATCACTTTTCGCCTTTGGCGGTGACAACCTTTTTTGAAATACATCCACCCGTGTATAATACCCTCCCAATTTGACACATATTTTAAGGAAAATAGTGTGCATTGTACATGGACATTTACAGTAGGTGTGTGTGTGTGTATATATATGTATTTAGAAGCTTTCAAAGCTCATTACATATTTTTAATAGTTTACACACTGTAAGACCTAAGTATGTTTAATAACATCCTCTTGAACACTTTCTTGTTTTCATGATCTCCAAACAAAATTATAAGCAACTCAGATATTTTCTTGTTTAACCAGAATGAAATGCATGGAGATTGTTTGATATAATGCTATTTGGCATGAATTAACAAGAAAGATTTATTGCACTGTGTAGGTTATTTTGTTTACTAAAATTGTACTGAACTATAATATAGGTTAACGAATTAGAACAAAAAGCTGCCAGTGCAGATGCAAAGGCTGTAAAGGAAGCATGCAAGGTAATGTAACAAGAACAATGTGCATGTGATTTTATATTGTAATCTTACTAACTCATGGCTATGTAAGTAAGCATGGTTAATTGTATTACAAATCCTCCTAGTTCCTCTCACAAAAATGTTTTCTAGTGAAAAAACCTTGATGTGCAAGGCTAATATCATCAAGGAAATTTCTGTTCAGCATTGAAACTTGTCCAGCCAAATTTAAGGCCTTCAGGATTTTACCTCCGTAAATTCACATTAGGGTTCATTAGGAGTCCCAAGCTGAAAAGGAGTTAGTCCTAGGGCATATATATTTTCAAACTACCTTTCTTTCAAAAATATTTTAGAGTCCCTAAGAATGCAATCCATTTTTGTTTGGGAATCCTACATGTATTCCAATTTCTTTGGATGTAGGACGCAGCTGAATTCTGTGTCCAGGAAAACCATGGCCAAAGTCATGGGATTTTAATGAACACAAAAGAAACAAGGGATGAATGGGAGCCAACACTAATAATTTGACCTGAGTGAGTCATCATGACTAGCAACAGACTCAAACAATAGGTTTTTAACTGACAACCGGTTGGCTCAGTTGGTAGGGCACTGGACTATAGAGCGGGAGATCATGGGTTCGACCCCTGGTCAGACCAACACTCAGGGTCTTAAAATAATTGAGAAGTTGCTGCCTTTTTTTCTCTATCTTCAAATGGTTAGAACTTCATGTCTTCTTGGATAAGGATGTAAAAACTGGCGAGGTCCTGTCTGCTTTCACTATTAACCCATATAAATTAAGGGGACATAAAAGATCCTGTTGTATCTTTCGTAAAGAGTAGGGGATTGTCACCCAGTACAACAGTCTGGCCTATCATTACTAACGCACATACTCATGTTTGTGAACTGCATGGTAGCAAATTGCTCTGTAATTAGCAGTCTGCCATCTCACAATCATCAAATGTAAAGTGCATTGAGACATTGCAAAATACGCTCTATAAGAATGGCCATTATTACTTATTATTATTATATAAAAGGCTTTGTTAGAAATATTTCTAATTACAATTGATTTCGGTTTATTTGCAGGTTAAAGATTTAGAAGAGAAAAATGCTGATTCAGAAGCACAGAATAAAGAAGCCCTGCACAAGGTAATGCATAGGAAGAACAAACAGATACCAAAAGTTTACTATTCTTTCCATAAATACCTTATGTGTGGTGGTTTCATGTTGTTTCATTTAAAGATTACATCATTTCTTTTCATAATAATTGTTTAAATTGAATAATCAAAATTATAGTGCTGCTGTTTCAAGTTCTCAGCGTATTACCTTGCCATGCATAGCAGATGTGATTTCTGTAGGGAAATAGCCTTTTGTACCAAATATAGCAGTGAAAATTCTGGAAACTCAGAGTCATTATCGCATTTTTTACATTCAACAACTTCTGCTCTTTCATTGGCAGTTATAAACCCCTTCAGCAATTGAGGCCAACCCTTTACAAAGGCATCTATTAACAGTTATATTTTTCAGCAATAGTATATGCTTGAATTCTTTAGGCCTATTAAAACTTGAGTTTCTGTTATTCCAGATTGCATTGTTGGAGAATAAACTAAAGGAAAATGATACAGTCATATCAAATTTAAACAAAAATTTGGAACTAGAGGTATGTAATAAAGTATAATTTCATTTTCAATTTTATTCTTGTTAAAATTAAAGGATTTATTTGTTATTGAATTTTTAAAGAGACAAGAACGAATTCGACATGCACAGCAGATAGAAGCCAAGGCTTCAAGCATCAGAGAATGGGTTCAAAATAAAATGTCTCAGGTAATGGTTTTATTTTGTTATTTTTAAAGTAAGTTATGTAATATTCAACAAAGTTTGGGCACTTTATGCAAATCTCTGATACAGGATACTTGGACAACTCCTTGGCATGCAATGAAATAACTTCCATTTTTTATCCTTTTGAATCTGCAAAATTTCAATTGTTAATACCCTAGCTGTTCTTTAATATGTGATAGGTTGATATGGAGTCATCTGAATTAAGACTGGAGATCGAGCACATGAAGAGGGAGAATGCCAATCTCAGAGAGGCTAATCGTCAAGCAGATGTTTTAATAAAGGAAATGAAAGTGAAGCTCAAATTTAGTCAAGGTATGAAATCTGTGCTGTGAAATGTTTCTCTTTATAGCTTCTATTCACTGATATTGTGCTGGCTCACTCAAGCTTTAATGAACAATATGAGAGGGTCCTGTTATAGCATAGTCTGTGTGAGTGGTTAATGCATTAACCATGCATTACTTAAAAGACTACAAGCATAATGAACCACCTATTATCTTAGAATTAACAAGTTTATTGCTGTGGGCAAAGCAAGCAGTGACACTAATGTTGACTTGGGATCCCTGTGTTATATATGCCAAGAAAAATAGCCGATGAGAATACAGGATTAAATATAAAGAGGTTTTTATCGGCAGCTATGTTTAAGAGGAAGAACAATGCAATATTTTTGCATGACAAGAAATGTATTTTCCAAAGGAGAAAATTTCTTTTCTTTTGCTCTCAAACATGGCTGGCTGCCATACACTGATTCTGAACATGGCAGATAGACACGGGTGGACTGGTCCGGTATAACCAAAACGAGGCTAGTCAGTTGTCAGGATGGTGCTATATCAGAAAAAGAAGACTCAGGTATATTAGCTTCTGTAAGAGACAGGTTTGAACGAGAATCGAGCGCGAAACCTTCAAAATATTGTAAGGGAAAATCACATCGTGTATAACAGACAACTGACTAGCCTCGTTTTGATTATATCGGCCCAGGCCACCTGTGTCCATCCACCATGTTCGGAATCGGTCTATGGCATTACATGAAAAACCTCTATTTGCTTATTTTATAAGATACTGATGATGATATGATGGTAATACTGATTATTATAGCTGTCTCCTAGTTATACTAAAATATTCATTTGTTTATTGCAGAGCAAATTTTAAGGCTTTCTGAAGAACTTGTTACTTTTGAGAATGATGAAAGTAGAGAGTACCAAATATTAGAACCCCCTCTTAATGATCAAGAAAACCATACATTTACCAAGGAGAATGATGTATCAGAATCACCTGGAAAGTATTCAGGCTGTTGCACACCTTTGGAAACTAGTATCCCTGCTTCACCAACATCTATTGGGCTGCCATCTTCCCCTATGTCAACTACGGGTGATGGGCAAATTGGTGACCCTGAAAAAGAAAAAGATGAGACAGCTGAAAATGAGGATGAAAATCAATCAAATAATGACAATTCTGAAACTGCAATAAAGAGATCATCAAGTGGAAAATCACCATCTAAAATTCCTAGATATACTGGCCAGTCTGGCAAAAGTGAACAAAAGCAAAACCCTGGAAAAGTGTCTTATTACATGTCTCTAAAAAGAGGAAAACAAAACGATGGAAATAGAGCAAAGTTCTATATCCAAGTGCATGACATGGAAAACACCAGTCCTTATATGCAACTTGTGCGACATGAAAGTAACACAACAATAGACTCTGAAAGGGACAGCTTAGCTGATACCTACTCTAATCCTCTTGACTTCATCACTTCCAATACGGATCCTTTTCCAGAGGAGCGCAGCCAAAGAAGCATTCTTGATAGTGTCACCTCCTTGTGTTCCAATGATCCATCAACTTTAGATGTCAACAGCTTATATGAAGCTATAGTTAAACCTATCCAATCAAAATGGAGGACAGATAATAATAGTGAGGCACCAAAGTCACCTCCACCTGCCCTCCCTCCTCGGTTTGATGAAAGCATGACTCCACCTTCAATGCCACCCATCCCTCAAAATTTCACTGATTCAAAGGATATAGTTAGAACTAAAGGAGAGTTTACTAGTTATATAGCAAGTGATTCATCTCAAGAAAATATTGATTGTGATAGCATGGCTCCGAGCCTGCCTTCGTGGGTGAAACTGAATGATTCATTGACCTCTTTAGGTATGTGAAATTTTCAAGTTAAGCTTAACTTAAATTGAGACTTATTTTATAAGAAGCAGTTGAAATGTTTGGGTTCACAAAATATGGAGTCTCATAATTGATATGCAGCATGTGATTTTGTTGTGGCTGTTGTTGTTGTTAAACTTTGTAAGCTTAAGCTTAAATTTTCATAATGTTTTAAATTTATTAGGTACTGAGTCACCACCCTACGCTACTCTTGAAAGCACCAAGAATCTAATTATCGGGGTATGTTTAAGAACTACTTGGATTTTTATTGTAGTAAGCTTATTTCATTTATTGATATTTTTTTCTATTATTTAGGATCAAAGCTGTCCAGTTTACGCTACGCTCAAAGGGGTAAGGCTACGGTCATTAGTCTATTAGCTCAGCTGTCCTTTTTATGGTCGATAAATCTTTTTTTGAAATTTCACTATTGGATTTGTCAGTTCTTTAGCTGTTTATCAGAGACATAGCATAGCTAAAACAGAATAAACACGGTGATAAATGCGCTCATTACCTGGTCTCTATAAAAGAACTGAAAGTTCGCCATGATTTTGGCTTCTTGCTTCGCTACTGTTCTTCCAGGTTTCCCGCGCTTTTACAGATTGCCACGCGCGCGCGTGCGCTTTATTTTATCCAGGCCTTGCGCGGACTTTAATTCCATAGGTATCGTTTTTTGTTGAGAATTTAAGAAAAAATAATTAAAGATAGTTAATTAAAAGTAAATAAAAAAGCAAAACTTCAACTTTTCCAAAAAAGTCCAGAGACATTTTATCATATTTGTGCCCATACATCTTCTGGACACAGCACCAACTCCATTAGGCATACAGTTGCCATGATACCACTGGCTCTCTCCCATTCATAACGCTAAACAGTGACGTCATGTTGCGCAGTTTTGGCATCTTCCGACACGAGAAAGAAAAACACTCCCCATTTTTAGCTGGGCCTGTCACAGGCAACCCATTCATTAAAAAAAAACAATAGTAATTCTAGAACAGCAAATCACATCTGTGATCAACCAATAACCAATGCTATTAAGACATATCCAATTATGTAACCATATGTTTTCTCCTGTTTTCGTTTTAGCGAGCATCTCAAATTCGTAACACGCCTTTCTCAGGGGAGTCGACAGACTCCTCGGATCACGATGACGACACCGCTAGTAGGTGCAGCGATGATTATCTCAAACCTGTCGATTCTGATGTGAAATCGGAGACCTCCGAGGTGGAAAAGAGCGGACAATTCCAAGAAAAGACAGAAAAAGTGCTCAAAACTTGTGCTGCGTATACTACAGTCAGCTTAAAAAAGGTTAGCGAAACTGGGTCGTTCCTTTTTTTATCAATGACTTGTCATTTTTTCGATTATGTTACGTCAGCCAATAAGCTTATGGCCGCCTTTTTACGATACGACGTAACACAAAAAAGTGGTTT
The DNA here is from genome assembly GCA_015164035.2 of Radianthus crispa. Lineage (NCBI taxonomy): Eukaryota > Metazoa > Cnidaria > Anthozoa > Actiniaria > Stichodactylidae > Radianthus > Radianthus crispa. Next base: position 25,758 of record JAABNW020121774.1, on the reverse strand, counting down.
ACTAGTAAAAGGTCAGCACTCTTTCCATTGTCTTATGAAACAATAGAACGAGGCATATATCTTTTGTGATGCTTCTCAACGTTCTATTGTTTCGCAAGACAATGTAACGTCCTTAGTTGGCCGATGTGAAAGAGTACCCTGTAAAAACAACAAATTTTGGGTTGTTTCTCCCAACTGTGTTACATATTTCTCTTTCCCACAGGGTGACCAAAGGAAGGAAGGGTACTTAACCAAACTTGGTGGACGAATCAAGAACTGGAAGAAAAGGTGGTTCGTTTTAGAAGATGGCAAACTGTACTATTACAAAGCACCGGTAAATGTCAATCATTTTTCATCTCAGCCAATCAAAACATCGCGTGATTCGTGAGTTATTACTTAGGAATGTACAAACATTTTAATGTTGTTTTTGTTATTATTGTTTTGTACAGAATGATGTGAACCGTAAACCTTTAGGCCAAGTTCCTTTAGATGGTTCCTGTCGAATATCGAGAACAGAAGGTGCTTTGACCATCGAGGTGAGCCAACATCTCATGCACAAATCCATTCCTTCATTTTTGGTTTGGCATGTTGCCTCAGTTTGCAGGCGCGTCCCTTTTTTGCCTCCAATTTACTTTTCAGCAGCAAATGTTCTTTTGCTTTCGCTTCTATTTCCAACTGTGTAACCTTGCTAGATAATAATTTTTTGAATTCATGCAATGTTGAAAATGGCTGACTATTTTTTTTCCCGTTTCAGGTTGCAACACCCAACAGAACTTATTATCTGACTGGCGAAACTTTAGAAGAAGTGGATGAGTGGCTGAGAGGTAATACAAAGTTACGTACCGGCAACATATATACCACAATATTTTGGAGATATATAACTCATGCCTTAGCAAATAAAACTACTGGTACCTTCCAAAAACTATACACTGAAGAAAATGAATCGAGAAAACGTTTTCAGTCTTCTTGCGTGATAAACTGATCTTGACTATGATCTCGCCGCCCAGATATTTTGGTTTGAGTATAGATTTTCAATCTAGGAATTAGCGCGAAGAGTATGCGGCATTACTTGCGCACACCTTAATGGCATTAATTAAAAAAAGCGGAACCTTCTGTTCATTGTCATATGTTATCATGGTTTTTAAAAGTTTGACTAATTAATGCTACAAGAAAGGCGGCACCATAGGAAACCCACAGGAACACTGACAAAGGCGACGAGTAATTGAGCCGCAAGTTAAGTGATGTTTATTTTGGGTTGTTTTAGTTTTACACAACGTGATGCGGAAGTTTACGACCAGCCCTCTTTTGGCACAGATGCCTGAGAATGAAGTTATGTCGGGATGGATAACTAAGGTAAATGAAAGGTTTGCATGTTTGGGGTTGTGTGGTTGGTGGTCAAATGTGGTGGGCTTAAGGGAAAGCCATATGGATGTCATACTAGCAGACCAGCAGAAGCCAGCTTTACTCTCTCTCCGTTCGTTCGCTCTCTCTCTCTCGCTCTCTAAATCAGTAGTCTCTAAAGCTCTGAGTCTGGTGCTCCGCGGAATAAAATCAGGGCTTGATGAGTCTTTTCGCTAGGACCGCTGGAACCCGCTTACGACGACTCTTGCTACTGCAGGCACCAACAGACGGTGTAGGAAGACCATAACGCGACTTCTGCATGTTTGTGCGCGGGACGGTAGTAGCTTGGCAGGACAGAAAGACCATTTTTCGTGAGGGTCTCCAAATAGCATTATTTTGATTCAACAGGATTCTGTCACAAGTTAGGAGAAGTAAAGACACAAATGAAACGCTACCTTGGTTCCAGAGGCGGTATTTTTCGCTATTACCAAGCGACTCTGGAACCAGGGTAATGAAACGCTTAAGAAACTGGATTATTGCTGCAAATTAAATTTTTAAGGACGAAATGAGTTACCCGTCGTTTTTCTGTCCTGTTTAATAGTTTTGTTACCGTGATTTTAAGAATGAAATTTCTTCAGGATTTGTCGAGGGACAAGTCATTGTTTATGAGAGCGTCATGCGGTTTTTTTTTCACCAAGCAGTGATGATTAAAAGATGCATAATTTGAAGTCGATTTCGATGCAACTTGATACAATGAAAATGAATTCACAATGCAGTCGTGGTCAGTAGTCGCCTTATAAGCACGAAAGGAATGAATCTAGCCGCAACGATGCACTTCTCGTCTGTTCATTTGTTATACGGATTTTTGATGAAGGACCCTTAATTAGAATGATTTGAATAGAAGTATATATTTTAATACCAAGGATTAAGTGCACCATTAAAACTTCGGTTTTTTCGTAAGATTTTTTCGAAAGCAGACAAGGTGGCCATGAGGGCGCCACTTGACGCTTGTTTCCTGTTGTGGTCAGAGCGCTAAAGAGTTTGGCGGTAAATTGTACGTCAGGTAGACAAGGTGGAACCGCAACTTGGAACCTCGTGAGAATGACTTGGAGGCGTGTGAAGCCACGTGGAAATAATCCACCCACGTGAATGCCAGCCTCTCTTAAACTTGACTAAAAATAAGATGGCCGTGTAAGAGAGTGAAATAGACGACAGGGGCAGAAAAATGACGGGGCAGCTCTTTTCGTAATTTCACTTGCAGTGATAATCCACATTTTTTAGCGTTTGCCCATTTGTGTCTCTATTGCTCTTAACTGGTGACAAAATCCTGTTGAATTAAAATAAAGCTTGGAAATATTCACGAAAATGTCAGATTTGTTGCTGATCAAAGAGCATATTTACGAAATATTGAGCTTATATCTGCAGAACTGTCTTTATATGGAAAGGCAAAAATTCGTTTTTCTGACCTGCCGAAATAGACCCTTTCAGTTACGTGACAATGTTTTCCCATTTCAGACCACGTGTCATTCCCAAGAGTGTCATTTCTTTGTTTAACGATTACACATGAGAGGAGACATGAATATGGATGCACCTTAAAGAAAGAGTCATTTTTGTTTATTTTGTTTTTGTTTCGAAATTAATTAATCAAAATGTCAAAAATATAGCCTTGATCTCGTTACCTTCGTATGAACTGCCACTATTTTTGGGTTGCATCGGACTTCGTAACCACTATTCTTTTGTCATATTTAATACTTTCGATGATGAGATGCATTCCACTTATCACAAATTATGTATCATAAATTTATATAACACCTTTATCTAAAACATCATTATCATCAACAAAATCATAACGGTCACAGCAATGACAAATGCCGTCATATTTTGTTAATCCGAGTGTTTACGCGACCTGTGCGTGGCAGAAATTTTCCGTACCGTGCTCTTACGACCATCAAAATTTTGATTGAAAACTGCGCCGGTGTGGAAACGCCACAATGGTTGCAGGCGCGTTTACTAAGCATGCGCGGATTAGTCACAACTAGTGGATCTGCGTTTCCGAGCGTCTTAATGTGGACGCAGACCACTATCGATGTGTTTCCGAAAAGTACGCAAACGGAGCGGTTTGAAAACGCATTAGTGGGGATGGAGTCTCATTTTTGTGCTGTAACCGCTTATGGAACTACGTTTCCGAAAATATTTCATTTTACAAGCATACCGAGCATCGGTAATGTGAGAAATAAAAGAAATAATTTTGTTCGCATCACTGAGATAATTTTTTTTATATCTCTTAAACTCCATAGGTTAAGAATGGCACATCAAAGAGAAGTTGGTGCGTTCTTCGTGGGAAGTATCTTTGCTATTACAAAAACGAAACAGACGCTGTAAGTGTACGACCAAAGGGTACCCAACTTTGATAAAAAAATGCGTAAATAAAATCCGGGGGGGACACGTCTATTTTTCGCATCGACGAAACCACATGCGATATCAAGAAAATTCGCATAAGGTATTTTTTTTCCAGAGTTTGATTTCTTTATTTGCTTTTGGTTTTCAGGTACCATACAGCATGGCAAACCTGATGGATATTGTCGTGGAGGAGCTAGAAACTGCCGAGTCTGATGAAGAAAGAAATTCCGAACCGCTATCTAATTCCTACAGACACTTTACATTGGTATTAAAAGGAGAAAAACAGTCCAGTCCGACCTATCTTCTAATAGATTCAAAGGCTGAAAAAGTAAGTGACTCTTCTTCAACCCCCACGTTTCTAGTTGGTCAGCTAAGCTTGTAGCCGTTTTTACGAGTGCGGGAATCTCGGACTGGAGGAGAATTTTGACAATCTTCTATTGTCTTATGTATTTATCCAATCAGAATGCGGCAAAAAAATCCGACTGCCACCGTTCTGACCAAGAGGAACGTGCAGGGCTCTGGGTGGGAGTTAGAAGGAAGAGGTTTGGACAGGTCCTTGACTGAGTAGCCATCAGGGGAGAGGGAATTTTTTTGAGGGTGAAAAGATCATTTGCGCACTTTTTCACAAGGTTCGTTAACAGCAGCAAATTGTTAACCATTTGCGCCACGTCAATTTCAGTGGCGATTTTATCGCGACCCAAATTGCGAGTTGCTATAAATTTCGCTGGTGCTTAGATTGGCAGCAACCCAGTTGCGAGTTATTGGCGTGAAATTACCATAAAGGTTCGCCGCTCGAGTCGCATGACAAATTTGCTAGCTTCGATTCTCAAGCTGAATTTTTCTTAACCAATGATACAGGACTTGTGGCTTTTTCACCTGATCGTGTCTTCAGGAAGTGGCCTTGGCAACAAGGGTACAGACTTCGAGAAAGTTGCAGCCAAACTCGTGTCAATAGATGGCGATCCAGGTATCTTTATAGAAAATCTCTCATGTCTGTGAAAAACTCGTGGCGCTGATGTGACGTACCATGACCATGACGACTCGAGACCGAGCATTCTTATTGGTCTACGCTCATTGCGATTCGTTTATTCCAATCGGCCGTGTGGTCAAAGTAATACGAAATCTACACTGATAGTTAAAGAATGCTAGGTAGCTGAAAATGCGTGCTTGTTCGCTAGAAATCCGTGTATACTGACTATATCCTTCATTTCGATGTCCCTGTTTACAGAAAGTGAGCTATGGAACACACCCTTACTCACGTTTAGCAAAGAAGCTATCTCGAAACCACTCACCACGTTGCCATCTGAAAAACTGGAAGAAGAAGCTCTTAAATTATTCAAGGTGGGTGACTTTATTGGTACGAGCTTAGTCAGACGCGCTTTTAGGGTGCTGCTTTGAGCGCATGCGCAAAAATCAACGACGAAACCATTCTACACCGATCACAACTGAATTCCCGCGGACGCGTCACTTTGCGTCAATGTTAATTGGATAAACAAACGATTTTCTTGTTGATATATTTGTATAGTCGATACTGCTCTTCACTACCGTCGCCACAGAAGAAACAGCGATTGATTACCACGTGTCACTGGCCCAGAATGCCTTGCAGATCGTGTTGGATCACCCCGAACTCCAGAACGAGATTTACTGCATGCTTGTTAAGCAGACATCTAAACAGATTCATCGGGGACCTGAAGACTTAGGAGTAAGTATGACAAACAGAGGTAGAAGGTATAGTCTGTCGATACCTTGTCAAGTGGATATCCGAACAGATCAACTGGAGGAGGGTGTAGAACTGCACATGCCTAACAGGGGGCGACGAGAAGACGTAAGAGTATGGTATATGTTTTGACAATGCGATGCCAAGAATGAGGGGCACTACTTCATCATGACTAAGAAGAGTTCACTTCTCTCTATTCTCCGAGTCTTTTTCCGAATTCTTTACAGCAGTTTCGTTTCTCTGTCTATGCAAAAAATCAACCTCTAAAATCCCAATTTTATCATGGACTAAGGGCCAAAGGCCATAGTGTGGTTAGTCAATGATGAGTAAAACGAGGGCGAACTCGAGATGTATACTTGTTTTTCCCATAGCATTTCCTAATGAACTGCGGCAAGCGTTCGTGGCTGCGTGGCGATGCTTCAGTGGGAGAGACAATCGACCTTCGTCCCGTGCAAGAGTACGTGTATCTACAGACATGGCAGTTGATGGCATTATGTACGTCGCTGTTCGTTCCCAAGCAACAGCTGCTGTCTTTTGTCAAAGCTCATTTGACGAGATCTTGTAACTTAAAGTAAGAGCCCTTCTTGCCTTACTCTGCTTGTATTCTTGCCATACCCTTTCTAATCACGTCAGCACATCAATAAATATACCGCCAAGACAATATTATTTAGCTATTTCTTCTTATACAGTTCTTGCCACTTACACTTCGATCCATTTGATTCTGTTCCTTTTCCATATTTTCATCCATCCATCCATTCATTGCCGCACTCATCGGGTCAGAAGTTCATCCAGTTACAAATGCTATAACCACGATGTAATGCTTATTTATCTAGAACACGACAAGGGAAATATGCCGCCTACTGCGTTCGTAGCTTGGAGAGAACAATCGCCAACGGGAAAAGAGAAGCAAGACCCTCTAGAATGGAGGTACGGCAGTAATACATGCATATGTGACTCGCACAACCATTTGCGCATCTATTCGTAATAAACCTAAAGTAGGACAGAGTTCTTGCAAATATTAAATTGCACAGTTAGACAAAACAAGCTTAATAACACTCGGTATGTCACATACAGTTTTCGAAGAAATGTCAGAAAGGTGTGCACGTGCTGTAACCATTATAAAGTACGCAGCAAATGGGAGAAGCAACAGAAACTGCGTGTATGGTGTGTGGTTAACGGAGCACACGGGAATTGGTAGAACACCAGAGAAGTGTTAGGAGAACAAACAAACTGTGCGCTTGCTATTTGTTTGAGAGCCCACGGAGTTGTTCGAAGCACGAGAGAAGTTTTATAAGCACGACACTTGACAAAATGTGGTTTGCACGCTTCTGTGTTCACTCAGGATGCACGCTTCCCCAAACAATGCATAACTAAGTGAACTTCATATATATATTCTGTTATAATTCGAATGAGTACTACCTTCTTAATATTTCATGATTTCGTAGGTGATATCGATATTACTTCAAAACCCATACGATCATTCCTGCCCAATGAGTCTACCGGTGCATTTTATCGATGGCAAAACACACGTAAGGCTGTCATCTTTTTTTTTCTTTAATCCACTTGATTTCAGATCTCCAATGATATTACACTGTATGCTTAGGAATGGAAAGAAGAGGATCGTCTACCATTGAAAAAATGTTGGTCAATATTATTCACATTCTTAATGGTATTTTTCTAGGTATTTGGGTTCGATGGTTCGACCACAGTTGAAGAATTTATCGAAACTATAAACGCGGTAAGATTACATGGTAGTTTCTCAATAGAAGCACTGAGATTTCGTTTGGATAGAAAATTGCGATCGGCGATTTTGGAATAACGTACACGACATTCAACCCCCTATTAATAAAGGGACGTTCTCACTCGAAACTGTTTCTCGTTTCAGACCCTTGGCATCCGAGATTCGTCCCAGAGTGGCTACGCTGTCTTCACAGATAATCCAGTTTCTCCAATGGAACACTGTCTGCAAGCCAGTGTCAAGGTCAGCTAAAAACTGTTTACTGCCACCTTAAAATGTCTTTCTATTAAACACAGAATTCTCTTGGTCAAGCCTCACTTGGAAAAATTGGAGCTTGAACTTGACATCATTCAAGAGGAGACATTTGGAAGCACTTTCCCGAATGACTTAAGTGAACTAACAATTTTTTGATTTTTAGCTATCTGACGTCATCTCAAAGTGGGAGCAGGCCATGCGCAGTAATTGTAAAGGAAGACTGGATTCCAGCCGAGTTATCAAACTCTCCTACAAGAACCGATTGTACTTCAAAAGCCTCCATGACAAGGCCACTCCAAAGGAGAAGTACTTCATGGCTTTCCAGGTAAATGAATCCAGAAGACTCGGGCTGCCTGTGGTAAACTGTACCAAAGGGCTCCCAAAACACATCTACCAATTGTTTTATCCTTGTGCCAAGATACTTGATATATTTAGTTTGCTGTATTTTGATTTTCAGACTAATATTAACGTGGTTAAAGGCAGATTCCCAGTGAGCAAAGACATTGCTATCGAGTTCACAGCATTAATGGCACAGGTCAGTGAATTGCGTAGCACGTGCTATAGGCTTTGATATCCAGCAGCTTTTAAGATGAAGAGCGATTGCCGAAACACAGCCCCTTCAGCTCTCCCGCCTTTGATGTACCGTGCTTATTCTGCACCAGTTACGATTTAGGAACAGGTTCAAGGACAAAAAGACTAGTTAATCCTGTGTTTGCAATTCCCCCATCTCCGACCTCTCCTACCCCCCTCTGGCTTGCACGTTTTCCCAAAACGGTTACGTAACAAAACAGCGTAAGTTCACTTTCCTCGATCTTTATCAGATTACGTACGGCGACTACAAGGCGCACAGCAACTCCTTACCAAGCAAGAGAGTGGAGACGGTCATCTCCAGGTATTTCCCCAAACACTTGAAGGAAGATTCCACTGATAGCGAGAAGAGGTCCTTGACCTTGAGGATGGCTGAGAAGTGGTCCACATTCCATGGCTGGAATGTACAGGAATGCGTAGACAAATACCTGGATAATGCTCGAAGATGGCCGTTCTTTGGAAGCAAGTTGTTCAAAGCAGAGGTTTGTTTAAAGAAACAACATTATTAGCTTGGGCTGTCCAACGAAAACAAATATTCATCATGTAAATTTGTTTTTAGCAAAGAGAAACGACATCTTCCAGCAAGAGAAAAGCGTCTTCATCGGGGAATTCCCAGCCAGTCTGGCTCGCAGTAGAGGAGGATAGTATAAGTATTCTTGAAGGAGAGAGCCTGGTAAGGAATGTTACCCGTTACATTTTTGACTCGGTATCAGTTCGCAGAATGAAAACCATTGGAGTCAGTGTCACGTGACGCCACGCGGGACCTCCGCCCACCAAGAGGGATTTTGTAACCAAATCAGCCCTCTGCTATTGTGGTTTTCTTTCTAACTTCCATGTAACTCAGCTCATTGAAACAAAATGCCCCGACTCTCGAATATTCGTCTTCTACTCACGAACCGTTTTGCTACAGGAAACAGAGCTTTTGTTTTAGTCGAATTCGAATGGCGATCTCCACAACAACAGTCCGATTTATTTGCCTCAAAAAGACACGCAAAATGGCAAAAAAATCATGTAAAATATTGTATCTGAAGAGTTGTTTTTTATGTTGCAGAGACTCATGTGCCGATATAAGTACAAACACGTGGTCACATTTGGTGGCTGTAGGGATGACTTCATGTTGGTTGTCAACCAGTCGATTATGAGAGGTGGAAATACAATAGAACAAGGGACGCAGAGACTACTGTTGAACATGACCAGGGGAAAGGTATTGGTTTGCAATGTTACAATACTTACCTCACCCCTACTGGGAAACTAGTGATATCCGAGCCGACCTTTTTTGGTACCGAGAAGCACTTGTCGTTGCTGTGCAAGAGCGTCATGATTTTTCTAATTTTATACCACGTGTCGTTCTCCAAAGTATCATTTCTTTGTTGACGGTTGCGCAAGACCCTCTGCTCGCAGGATACGCAGAAGAAGACCTCTCAAACAATCCTTCCCATTTCTTCATCATTCTGATGAAGGCTATCACAGTGTAGCCGAAACGTCAATTTATCCAATATCGTTCTCACGCGTGAAATCCATAAAGTTTCCATTTTAATCATCTCAAACAATTGATGGTTCCGACTAAGACAATAGCGACCAATCACGTCGCATCAGTTTCCCCAGTGGAATTGAAATCTTATTCCACGTTATCTGGTTTACAAAGTATTACAAATATTAAGGGATAATTTTAGTTCATTTTGACAGGACAGTAAAGAGTAAAACGATTTATAATAAGTTTTACGCGATCAAAGTTTTAAATTCCGAGATATTCCAGCTAATTTGTTGAGCTTGTGGGACTTAGCAACGGTAACTAAGTGAAGCTGGAACCATGAATTGTTGTCAAGAGAATGGCACGTTATAAAATGGGAATTTTCACAATAATGGTTCTAAGGCTACTGTATTCCCCATTCAAGGAGAAATTTTGTCGAAATCAGATAGTGGAATCAAACTCGTATCAGCACGCGTTGACTTGTAATCCATGGAATAGGCGATTTGCACGATAGCGTCATTTTACTACAACTACCAGAATGCTTTGCGTATTTTCTTTCTCATTCAGATTTGCCAAATCTCATGAGAATAGCAAGACAATTGTTGCTAATGAACTGAACAAAAGAACGAGTGCAAAGGATTCTGGTAGTTGTAGTATATGACGCAATAATGCAAATATCGCCTATTGTCACTTGAGGTTGGGAGGAGTCGAGAAATTGTACGGAACACTTCAGTTTTCGTCTGTCGAACGTTTTTTTTTTGCCAAAATCAACTTGCACCTAACTATTGTTCTTTGACTTAGATTTTAGAAATAACTCTTCTAATGGCGAGTTACATCAACGCAATCGTTCGACAGAAGGGCATCACGTGTGACTTGCCGCCAGCGACAACACAAGCCAGCGGTGGGTCTTCGGAGAAGAAAGTCTGGGACCTAGAAAGTGCTGAATGGCCTATTGTGCCTGGGTCTAGTGTAGGTCTGTTATAATAGGAAGGATGGTACAGAAATCATTATCAACGTCTAGAGCTGTTAAGTTGTGACGTGTTTCCGGGTCCATTTGCTTGAATCCCTCACGAAGAAAAGGTGGGAAAAGTCTTCATCAAACAGATTTTCATGTTGGAACCGGAAGTCGGTTTTCCATACGAATGATGACGTCACTTAAAAAGCCCTATAGATCTTTACCTCAGACGTAATGTTTTCCCACTTGAGGCCACGTATTACAACTATTTTCAAAATTACCTGTGTAGTTGGCACTTGAAAGGTAAATACTTATGTTTTGGCTGCTGTCAATCAAACTTCAGACAATTTGTGTTTATTTAAAAAAGCCTAAAATGATCTTAAAGTTTCAACCGTTTGAATATTACAGAAAGAAAGGCAAGTTTGCTTCGTTTCAGAATTTACAAAGCAAGGATTTCGCAAGAACAAGTCGTTTTCATATTTAATTTACCGTAACCAAAACACAGAAAACGAGACGAGTCGTGAGCAGCGCCGGTCGCGTAATTTTGAAAATAAGTATAACAGTTGTACACGAGAACAGATATTAATATGATAGGACTCAAACATAAGATCTTATTCTCAAGTGAACCCTTAGTGATATTTGAAATGAGAAAATCTCACGGCTGAAACTAAGCCGAACAAACTGGAGAACAATTGTTCCGTGAGCTGGCACTAATATACTTCTAAGATTATTAGAAAAATATAGATAATATAAAGAAATGCCACATTTGGTCTGCATGTTTCAGTAAACACTGCTCGAGAAAAAATATGATTCGAATAGAAAATTGAATCTATTGAAATATGATTTAATGGATCAATAATTTATGGTCGGTCTTGACCGTTGTTGTTATTATATTATTTTTGTAAATATTTTCTGTTCAGGATGTAAATTTAAAATCGATATGTTAGATTTTGGGGGCTGCAAGCATGAGCAACATGGTCGTACCATCTTATGAAAATCTTCTTGGTGTTGATAATTGCCCTTAAGTTACGGTAATACAAGCAACGAAATTGTGCAAGTTGTTTCGTATTGTTCACAATTGTTTTGCTGAAGTTGCAGAGTGAATGAGTTGTTCGTCTTACCAATCAAACCCGCGCGCGTCAAATTTTCTTTAGTTGCAGAGGGTAGAAAGAACGAGCGACTCATTTACTGTTTTTCGTTGGTATGACTTATCGTGACATTTGAATGGCTTCCCATTGGTACGACATTCCGTAACATCGACATGGCTTTCCATTGCCATGTCCTACCGTAACACTGAAATGGCTTCCGACTTCGAAAAGCACTGACATGGCTTCCCATGCGCGTTCTACCATAACACTGAAATGGCTTCCCATTAATGATTATCTTTCCGCAATTCATTCATTTACAACACGCATTTTAAGTTATGCTGAGATACAGTACCCCCATTGCAAATATATTGTCTGTAACCTCCAACACAGGAGTAAAACACGAGACTTTTTTCAAAAAGACTGCAAAGTTAAAAATTCATCAGTACGATCACAATGCTTTATGTAAACAGAAATTTGGGGGCTGATTAAATGCCAGTCGTTCGTTTAGTTCACGTTACGCGCGTGTATCCATATTACATAATAAAGTTATAAATAAGTAAAATAGTTTTCATTATATATATAGATAGGGTAGTTTAACTAGATTTCATGAGAATGCATGTGCACTGGTAATATAAATTATAAAGATATCTATATACAGAATTTCGAATAATTCTTTACCACCGTATGTATTTCTACGCGCCCACGAACTTCAGTGTTGCATAGGGCGATTGGCGATTTTTAGCTGTCAGTCAAGTCGCTGATCGTCCTTGCTTGGCGTCAATGATCTTGGACCAACAAAAAACAACTCTCCAACGTAGAGTGGGATGATAACTCGCCACCATTTTCTAGAATTAAATAGGGGCCTGGAGCTCGACGCCGACTTAATTTGATTGACAGCTAGAAACGACAAATCGCCATTCGCAACACTGAAGTTCGTGGGCGCGTAGCAATGCATACGGTGGTAAAGCAGTATCCGAATAAATAAATGATAAGAACTCCATGTGTTACACTTCAAATAACTTTCAAAACAAAATTGCAAAAATAATGGGATAAAAGAAAGCCGCAGAGGCAAATGAAAAGAATGGGAAAAAAAATGAAAAACAGGGAAAAGCGGAAGGGGTAAGGAAAATGAAAGAGAATTTGAGCAAAAAAGGAGAAAAGAACTAAACGGGACAAAGAAGAAAAGGGAAAGGAAAAAGAGAGGGATAGAAAAAGAAATGAAAGAAGGAAACCTCAAAGACCGTGAGTGGTTTAGTTTGCGGCTAATATAAAGTGGGCTTGGAGCAACTTAAACCAAAACTCCTAGCCAAAACAAAATCCCATACAAAACAGCTCTTTGAATCCCCACTGCGATTTAGTCTATAGAAAAGCAATAAATGTCTGTCCTTGGAATTTTTACCCTTTTTCCTACTGCGAAAAAAACCCCTCCACTATCTAGTGTTCGCCTAAGAAAACATCAATAGCTGAAAGAGTTATCATTATTAAAGGGTTGATCATGTAGCGTACTTTACAATAGCAGTTCTTACGGCTGTATGTAAATGACATGTAAATGAGATAACAAGGCATTGTATTGACCCGATAGCCTCGCTTCGATGATTCCAAAACAATAAGGGAAATTGAATTGCGGGCTCAGCTGTAATAAAGACGACCCTATTTGATAGCCCACTTTCGATATTCTGGTCGAGTGATCACAGACAAAGCAATTCAAAACGAGGCCCAGGGGAATCAAAGGATAACCCTAATGTAGTCTTTTGTTTCCCCTGGGCCTCGTTTTGAATTGCATTGTTCGTGATCACTCGACCAGAATATCGAAAGTGGGCTATTTAGTCTGCACGCAGGCTAGTTTAATTATGCTCATGATAAAATGTAAGTAAGGATCTGGCACGGTCTCCAAATTAAACATTTTTCAAAAATAATGATTTTAGACTTCAGTCTGAATAAAATTTAAAAAAACCCGTTTCTTCCTATTTCTCTTTTAATTGTATAAATATCTTTTCTGATTTATTCTCTTTTTTTTTCTTTTTTCTTTTTGTTTGACGGGTATGCATTAACCTTTATTAACTTGCCGGTTTGATTCACTAGATTTCCTTATGTCAACAATTCTTTAGATGATAAAGCCGACTTAGATGAAATTGATCGCAGTTGAGCAGCGTAATGGCTTCCAACTGCAAAATGGCTTCCAAGAGAAGGAGGAGATTTGCGGTGTACTCGCGACTCTAACGGGTTAAAAAATGTAGCCATCATTTATAGTGCAACAGAAAACTAAAATATTAGCGCCGTAAAAACCAAGTCGAAGATGCAGTACTTAATTAATGCACCTGCGGAACTGAGTATTTTTAGTTCCGATGTTGTGCAATACTCGAGTCTTCCTGTCTACGGGTTCCAGAAAACACTCACTTAATCTGCATTGATTTCTGAGATCGGTTTGATCAACGGCATAAATTGTCCTAAGATTGATTTAGGTTGAAGTTAATTCTGCACGTAAAAGCTAAAGTATCCGATATGACATTGAGATTAACCGGTAAACGCAATCTGCAAGTGCCTTGAAGGTTAATTCGCGTAAGCCACTCTCGATTAACAAATTTTTCTCTTCATTTTTGGCTGATACGAAGACTCAAGACCAATCGGATAGCATGGTAGTATTTGTTTGTAGAGAAAATATTATCCAGATCAAATGATTAGAACCACAACACATGAATGGTTGTAACACTGCTTATTAATTCAATTTTAATGAAATGCAAAAATGAACCGCCAAAGCAGATTGGACCGACGTCGACTATCCAGAATTTTCATATCAGACACCTCTCACGGCACAACCGAGAATCACGATTTGGTTTGGAAGCGAGCGTACTTTTCTATAGTACAGACGGTAAGTACTTACCCGCATTTGGCTTTAATTCTTTTTAAATAACTCTGATATCGCTATCGATTAGAGTTCTACAGTCTCGGCAATGGTTGAAAATCCATTTTTTTTTCAATGATCCGTTGAATGATGCATTGACCAGAGCTCAAAGTGAAATTAATAAAAGTCGCATCACAACGAGAGCCCGAATAAATCATGGTGAAGTTATGGATTAGATTGTTGGGTAATTTACCGCAAACTACGATGATTTTTTTATTAGTTTGTTTATTTAATTCTCCTCTGGATCGACAGTCAAGTGTATTTTCACCAGCATTCAACTCAAAATGCACAATTCGAAGTCGAATTATTAAAAAATATCGTTTTAACAGATCTTGGAGATTGCGATGTCAGTGTTTACTGCAAACAGGAATAAGACCTAAAACCATTAATAGGGTATCTCACTAAATTCAAATTCTTAGACTCAATATTTACAATCAAAATTAGTGTTCGTCTGAAAACACAAATGCCACATGGTGGCGGAGCACTGATCTTTGCACTGTACTTCGGACTGTGCCCAGAATGGACGTTTGTGTTTTCGTGTGTTTACAACACTCGCGTTTGATGATAAACTTATCGCTGCCGAACGCCTCCTCGAGACTCGAGAAGTCACTCAAGGAATTCTCTTCTCAGTCCTAGACGAATATAATACACTATTAGGCTCCAATATGAGAAGGAATTTCCCGTATTTTCCTAGGAAACTGATAAAAAGACACTTCCCGCTAAGCTGTGGAGCTAAGCAGGTGTATAGATGGACCTCTATATCAAACACTGAAAATCCCGGGAGTTTTCGATTTATTTGCAATTCCAGCCGTAGGAAGAGAATAACAAAATCATTGAAAGTTGATAAAAGGCTAGATAATATGGCTTTTGTTTATTTTTGAAGTCGTTTGAAGCTGTTGTAGTTTGTCGTATTCTATTCTTTAGCACACACTTGACTAAGCTTGTTGTTCCGAGATGATAGTTTTAACGAAAAAAAAGACGCTTACACAGAAAAACCTCACAAAAGATAGTTCTGTCTGGGAGTTGTAAATGTGCATGGCATTTATTAGTGGCCTACACATTCATTATTGTCTTATGAGGCGAGAATTTAAACCCCATTTCCAGTTGCGGGTGGGAGTTTGCAAGCCTGGAGTTTCAACCTTCACCGATTCGAGACCTCTAAAAGCAGTGCTATCCCCCAACGAACAAAAAAAAGAACAATGCTCACCTAAGTATGTCTAAATTAATCATGCCAACGAGAGAAGCAAAATATAAAATATTCAACAGTTGCGAGTCAAAAAAGCGAGTTTGATCCGAGGAGAATTTCTTAATTTGGCCACAAGTTAGGTTCATGCTTTGTCGAGCATCCGGAAATCCTACCCGGCAATGTGATTGGTCCGTCGGGAAAACACGGGCAGGTGTGTTGACAAGTTATTGACACTTCAAACAATGGGAAGCCCGCTGAATGCTGCGGAAGCCAATCAAATGTCGATTTGAACCTGAGGCGGTGTCAATAGTTTGTAAAGCAGCAGAGATGGTGTCTTTGAAGACATCTGGCATTTGAGAGGCCAAACTACCCGGATTAGTTCCTCTTTATCTTCATTCAGGAGTACCATCACGTTCATATTTCCCTACTTTTATTTATTCGGTTAATTGTATGTCCGTGTACTGGCTATTACATAGTTTTTCAATAATGGTGACCTATTCATCTGTCGATAGAATTATGATGGTTTTGATTAGAGAAGATTAGTCACAAGACAACAAGGTCGGAAAAGGAGATCTTGGACGATTAGCAACCAGCAAGTTTGTCAAAAACCAAGGGGAATTTCTGGGTTATGAATTAGTGTTATTGTTAGAGAATTAAGGTAATGCATTATTACCAAGAATATCAGGTCAAAACGTTTATTCAATATAGCGAAGTGATCGATGAATGAACTTCAATGTATCGGTCCATGCATGCAAAATACGTTTAGTATACAACGCATTTTTGGGAAGCATTTGTCAGCTAGTCATTGCGTATTGTGGTAATAACTGACTAACCTCTGGGTATGTGATTTATCTATCAGGACAAGTAGAATACAAGGCCATGTGAGATGACTGCCATTCTGCCAACGACGACATTTCATCTGGCTTTTGGGATGGAAGACCAGTGTTTGGATGACAGTTTTTTCACGGATGATGATTTGACTTTTCTCTGCGGTAATCTGGTAGAACAAGGTAAATTAATAGTCTCAGGGATATCAGGGGTACTTAACGGGAAAATCGCCACGGTGGTTTGAAGGAAGTCCAGCCAACTAAACACAATATTGAGAGACAACTAGAAATTGAATGTACAAACTTGTAGATTACATTGATCGATCTGTGATCAGTCTTGTCAAAGTCCACTCGCGTTCAAATATCTTCAAACGATAATATACATTTGTCAACTATTTTCCTGCAGTCAAAGGTTGAAAATCAAGCAAATTTATCGTATTGTTTATCAAGACCGTGTTTATAGCTTTTGTTGAATGTTTGACATTCGTGTTTGCAGACGCATTTCCCGCCAAAGATAAAGTGGCCAGAGGAATCAAGCGTACAAGTAATGAAGTTGTACAAAACCCACAACCGGTCACCGATACATACTCTCCTACCGCAACAAGGAGTAACTATCTTAATGGATCGACGGATTCTCAACGACAAGGGAGATTTTTAATTCAAGTATCGTTTGAAAAGCTTCGTCGAGTCGAGGACCCCGAATCTTCACTCCGACGCTCGGTTTTGATAAATAACACTTTGAAACTTGTACATCGAGAAATCTATGGAGTCAAAAGCCCTTTTGGGTTAACAAGTGCAATGACAATGAAGGTAGACTCTCACATTATGGGAAATAACTCTCCTTTGAATCTACAACCGCCGAGAAAAAGAACAAGACATTTTTTCAACGAAGTGAATATTAATTGTTCTTGTAGACGGAAAGCGAGCGATGGGGAAGAAATTACTCCGCAAGGGAAAAATTGTGAACGCTGTACACTAGCTCAAGTGTTAAACGAAGATCTCGAAGATGATGTTTTTCAAAATGACAATATACCTTTGGAGAAGGAATCTTCGATTTTTAGTGAACTGGACAGTGTTTTTCATAGCTTTGTATGCGCCTTGGAAACATAGAGTTATGGATAGATCTATAGATACACATAGCGTGACCCCAATGGTACAATACTTGACGGATATACAGGATTTATACGGGTTCAGGCATATCACGAAAGACAATTAACAGCTATAGTGCTTTTGTAAGTACACTTCAATTCAAATCCGTAGTGTTAACTTCAATGTTTTTCTCAGCCATTTTACAGATATCTTGTTAGAAAACAATTATTGAATCGCAGTTAACTAGAAGAAAAATGCAAGTACCGTATTTTTTTTTGTCGTTTTGAATTCGAAATTATCTAAGGATCAAAGTTTAGAATCACAAAATTATCCATTGAATAGTTGCTGATCTTAATCAATCGGGTATGATTTTTTATTGCATAGAAATTGACATAACTGTGTAATATATGTTTTGAAATAACCTCTGTAATATTTATCCACACAAAAGTGGTTTCCCAGAGTGATTGAAAATCTATTAAGTTCTAGATCTTATCACAAATGAAAAATTAATCTTCAAAAATACAGAAATTTTATTTTCCAGAACTTGCTTAACTCGAGGGAACATGATAAAGATGGTTTGTATCAGTTTGCTGCGTTTCCTCAAGCTATCCGTTTACTGTAAGTTTCAAATCTATTGTTTGCATTAATTATTAGGTTTGTTGTTCTTTCGTTGGGATCTTTAGTTTCATGACCGTTTCCTTGGTCTTTTTTTAAGTTTATTTCAATGTGCTACAATGTTACACTACATGATTTATTTCTAGACACATTTTTGGAATGTTATTACGACTTCATTCAGTCTTCCTGACTCGGCCTTTCCCTTCCTTTTCTGTTTAATCAGAACCAAAAAAATCATTAGAAATCTGATTGGTGAGATTAATTTCAAGGACTTGGTTTCTAAGGTTACTGCATATAAGTACCTTCATTTGTTCACGTGACGGATAAATCAATGTATTTTTTAGGGTAACATTGTTTCTACCAGACAATCATTCCAATTGATTTATGATTTATTAGTTATGGATAGTTTTATGAATTGAGTAAACTGAACTACTAAGCAGTATACTACCATGATTTTTATTTTAATAGGAACTCTATTTTGTCATTTTTTGATGCAGTCCAGGAGGTATTTTTACACTGTTGTTTTTCAATTAAATTGAGATTATTATTCACAGACAGTCTGAGAATATGAAATGTCTAACCTTGACACTAAAGATATTTCTGATTTTCACAAACATTCATGAATATCTCATTTAGATAAGACAGCTTGAAAGCTAGTTTTAAAATTGATTTTGTAATCTAGTGAAAAAATCTTTATTTTGGCTATTTTCAGTCAAGCTTGAATCTAAATTTGCAATTTTTTAGATTTCATGTATTCATTAGAATTAAAGCATAGACATGGCTTAATTAGCACTTAAATGGCTTCCCGTTTTGTTAAAAGAAACCTCAGCATAGCCAATCAGAGAATCAATGTATAGGTTTTTTAATGTTCTGGAAGCTAACACTGAATTCAGGCTTCACGGTTTTTAGAAAGCTTCAAATTAGCCAATCAGATTGGAGAATATAATTTCCAAGGATGATATAGCAGTGAAATGCTTCCCTTTTGGAAAAGCAAAAATATTTGCCAGTTGAAGACAGTGTGTAAAATGGTTTTCAATTTGCAATGAAATTACAACAGAAGCATGACTGATCACTACACTCAAAGGGCTTGATTCCCAATTTGAATGAAAAATTGCAGAGGCACAGCTTCAATTTGACACTAAAATGGCTTCCCAGTTTGTAATAGCGCAAAAGGGTTTCAGGGTGTAATATTATTAAAGTGGTTTATAGCTATTTATACCCCTTGTCAAAGAACCAAGGCTTAATTTGGAAGGGTAAAATAACCTTATTTCAATCTACTGAGTCATCTTCTCACAGCCATTTTTAGTCATGCATTCGACTAAAGTTGCTGTTCATAAGGAGACGGAAACCTTTTTTTTTATTCAGAAGTGCTGGAAAGGCTCCATATATTTTCCTAAAGTTAGTTATTTTGACACCCCTTAACTCTATAGATGTTTTAGGATTCTTATTGAAATTTTACAATCCCTGAAACAATCTCAAGTGCTATGAAGAAAAAAAAATCATTGCAAATTCTTTTGCTTGAAATCCATCATGACTGAAATATCAAGCTAAAGTAGAAAAATGAATCATGTAAATATATCTTAATTATACATAAAGTTATATACTTCTATAGATCTATAATATTGTTACTTAGATATGTATTAGATACAAATTCTATTTACATTTGTAATGCTCGAATATTTATGTACTCTATATATGTCAGATATTCAATGCATTAAAAGATTTGTGCATGATTAGGGGTACATTGCATTTCTGTGTACACAAGCGCCAGTTGTTTTAGGTATTTTAAATACTCCCACCCAATGCAGATAAAATTATACTCAGTAAGCCAGTTCGTAATTCAAAAATCGTCTTCAGTGCACATGCGATTTTATCCCGAATTTCTCACCTTTTGTTTAATCGAGAACAAAAGAAGGTTAAAACAAAAGAAGATGAGAAATTTCGGGATAAAATCACATGCACACTGAAGACTACTCTTCAACTACAATTTGGCTTATAGGTTGGCTGACTAAGATTGAAAATCATTGTCTTTGTGAGTTCCTGTAGTAGTCAGGGTCTGAAGAGCAGGAAATGGAAGTAATGATAAGGTGTAGTGCTTAGGGACAAGGCTCAAATTCCAGGAATATATATTTGGAAAAAATTAATTTCCAACCTCACTGGGATTTGAATTTGCAGGGTCTTCTTGATAAAACATTTTCCCAGAACTCTGCCCAGTCCCATAGTAATCCCATTCCCATTTTTCATTTTTGATTTTTGAATCATGCAAATCCCAGTGGATAAAAATTATTTTCCACCTCAAAAATAGGCAATTACCCAGCTTCCAAATCCCCCCCCCCCCCAGAACTCTTTGTATGTCTGTCCCATGATAACTTCACTGAAAAGATCCATGAAAGTCAATAGAGCCAAAGAGAGGGACTTTATAATCAATCATATGATACCATGATGTACCATTTTGCCATCAAATCCAGTCAGGAATCCCATCCTGTTTCCTAGAGGCAATTTATAGCCCACTTTCAATATTCTGGCTGGGTGATCATGCACAAAGCACTTCAAGACGAGGCTTAGGGGAACAAAAAGAATGTATTTTTGGACCATTCCATTGCATCCCCACAGCCTAACATCTTGACATGCTTGTGTGTGTGATCATCCAACCAGGAAGTGGGCTATTTCATGCTGGTACGTCTTGGTCCTATAAGTTGGCCATCAGTCTTATGCTCTTTTTGGCTCCTTTGGCACTATCCACCCAGGAAAGAGAGATTATAAGAACCCCACATTAATCAGTGTTCCCACATTAGTTGAGTGAAGTGTACTATGATTTATGGTATCTGTGATATAGAAACCTTGTCTGGGAAGTAAAAAAATAGAAATGCACATATCAAATTTTTCTACAGTCCTATTAAACTGGCAAAATAATTAACGATTCTTGGTTTAAAGTATCAGTTTTTTTAATGTCTGGTTGACAAGAATTAACATAAAGTAGGGTGCTTTATTTTTTAGTATATGGACTTGTCTATTCAGAGAAATATATTATATTTGAGAATTAAAATCTGTGATAAAATATTAGAAAACATTTACATGACGTTTCGACGTTTCCAGAAACATCAAAACATTGTGTAAATGTTTTCTAATATTTTATCACAGATTTTTTATTGTCAAATATTTTACCAAATCTTTATTTATTTGAAATATATTATAGACTGATTTATTACTGGGATAATACAAAGTTGCTGTTGTGTAAATTACTACCGTTTTTCATAAATAGAACCTCCCTAATTCACAGTAATCTACTAGACAATAAGCTTTTGACTATAATTAGCATCTAACTCAGTTCTGAAAGTGAAAGTGCAAATTTTAAATACTGAATAATCAAAATCTGGGCCTGAACATTAAAATACTGAATACATATTTTTGAATTTTGCAAGGCCTGCTGAATATTTTTTTTGCATAATGGTTCAATGGAGAGAACAAAAGAGATGAAATCTTAAACCAAGAAGTCTTGGAAACTCAAACAGACTGTAGATATCAAGATTAAAATTAAATTTCTAAACATGGGTAACAAGATTCAACACAATATCTTCATGTAATGATCTAGTTTCAAGCCTAACCTACATCTGAAATAATTTTGTTCATTGTTCAATAGCATTTATTTTGTAGATTTTATCTGAACCCAGACTCAGACAAGAACATTTCTGAACATCTTCAAAAGAAAATGAAAAATTTATGAATGAAAATTAAATTATCAGTGCACTTAAATCACAATAAAATGTATGCAACCTTCAAAATCTGTTGAGCAAAAAAAAATGAAAATTCTAATTTCTAATTCTAAATAGTCCTATTATGAAAATAAGAAAAAAGAGAAAATTTTAACCCAAAATATAGGCAAGTAATCAAAACAGTTGGCAGCCAATCTAACGAAATATTTCCTTATAATTAACCTGTACAGAGTTGATAGTTTTTTCAACCTGGTAAAAAAGAGCTTATTAGAGTTCCTTTTTAAGATAAATTTAGGAAATTTGTTGAATTTGCATACGTCTATGGTTTTACCACTGGTCCTGCTTCACTGCTTAGCAACAAGGACGTATTTAGGGTTATGGTAGCAATTCCTTCTTCTTATACTGTTATTAAATTTTCACCTATTATTTGAGCCCTCAATGACAACCCAACACAACCATTATCGTCATAAATTTTTATTGTGTTACTATCACAAATCTAGATTTTACAATGGAGTTAGAAACATGGATAATTTATTGTTAAAAAATTGATTTTCTGCTATACAAATCAAACTGCTCTGGACAATACATAACAAAAGGCTAATGCTTCTATGAGCAGACATATCCAGTGAAGCCAAATTTTGGCAGAGCAAAATCCTAAAATATTAATAGTTTTATATAATTATCTGTACAATGTTTCCTACCATGTCTTTATAAACATTTGCGATTTTATATATTTAATATCTGTTAAGTTACTTCAAAAAGAAGCTAATTTTCTAATAAATATTCTATGCTTTGGAATATTCCAAGATTTAAGAAGGTATGTATATTTATAAATGCAAAAAAATAGATTCCTACTGGCCATTTTTGAATGTCATAAAATATTCATCTAGGAAAAGGACGGCTAAAACTTGAGACTAGTAATATTTGAAATATAAATAAATTTAGTCTCACTAAACGACCACTTCGCGGTGCTTGCAAGGTATATATTTGTACTAAACTGTTTCCAAAAGGCGTCTGGCGTTTTTCTAAAGCTTGCTTTTAAGAAAACTAGAAAAGAAAAGCTTTTAAAGCGCTAAAGCGAAAAGCTAGTTACTGAACGATGTCCGAAGAAACCATTTAAGTGTTTGAATAATGAGGTTCTAAAGCTCGTACGTTTCAGAAACATGCAAATTGAACGAAAATGTTCTTTGATGATCTACGTTCCTTGTTTTCTATGAACCTACGAGAATTTGCATAACTTGATCCAGTTCATCAAAGTTATCATTCGTTCTTTCTCTCTTCATACTCTCACCGCATCGTGCTGTCAACGTACTCGACAGCCCCCAGGCGGCACAAAGTTCTTCCACTTCCACCGGTAAGCCGGCAGCATTACAAGTATCGAAATCGTATAACGACAAATCTACATCTCCAAACTCGAGTTCATCAGTCAACTCAAGCCCCAAAAGCGAGCTGCAGCTAACAATTTCACGATCCAAATCTCTGGTCTTCTGGCTGCCTTCATTGTTGTTTGAGTCAGTCGTGGTGTCGGTGTTTTCGGACATGTGTTGTTCTCTTCGTTCATCGTAAACTTTACAATAATCTAGTCCTAGTTCACGAACAATTTTATCTCCCAACAAGTTCATTTCTTCTTCAAAGTGGATATGATCCATCGGCTTGCTCAGTGTCTCGCGAGATCTGTTTTGAAGTAGAGAACCATTGTGCGAGCCGATGGTCATTCGAGCGCCAAGACTGTCGGCGGAGTGATTGGAGCAAGGTGCATCGCATAACAACTGCTTGATTCGTGCTCTCTCTTCTTCTATATCCTCTTCTATTAACCTTATAGTGTTTGCTATAAGCACTGTCTTGCTAAGCATTGGCTCGCCATTGCAGTAGTTCTTACGGAGCTTGCAGACTGAAATGTCGAATATGGTTTGTCGTTGATAGCAACGAGTCTGCAAGTCTCCATCTGCATCGCTTAGTTTACGTTTTACTCCGTGAACACGCTCCTCTATCATCCTGAAAATGTCAAAATACAAAGAATTTTTAATGCTAAATACACTGCCATGTCATATCTAAAAATCCTTCATGCAAATACTGAGCTTATCAGTGTTAACTTAGAGTAAAGTCCCACCAATTCTGCCCGCATTACTTGATAGACTAATCCTTGTACTGGACTCTCTTTGACTGTCTTTCACGAATCGTCTTTAAACATAGACCAGTCAAAAACCAGGGCTTCAGCAAGTACAAGACTTAGCAAAACAAATAACTGGTAACACAGTCAAGAAACTTATTTCCAAAAGATCACAGATACAAAAGATAAGTCAAGAAAACTAGCAGGTAGCTTGCTTTCAGACTAGAACATCCGTAAACACGATTTCATGAACTTACCGAGATTTTTTAGCCCGACTTCCCACCAAGAAGTTGTAGTAAAACCTTTAAAAGTCCAGAACTCAAAGCATCAACCCTTTAGCCGCCCTGAAAGGTGGTCATTAAGTATTTGTGGTGTAATAAGATGGAAAAAGGATCGAAATCCAAGCTAAGCAAAAATATTTCCTTCGCTTCTCGAACATTCACAGCGCAACAATAACCCGCAAAGGCAAATCGATTAGCCGTGACCTGACAAACGCCACTCAATTGACGTCACGCACCGTATATGAACTTTTAATGACAGGTACTTTAATCAAAACACCACCATATTTGGATATGAATGACACTTTATTGGCTTACTTCCGGCCCATAATCCTTCTAGCGTGACTAGGATTCTGACAATTTCTGACTTGGGAGAGTAGGGGGAGTACAAAATTGGCATTTATATAGGGGAAACCGGAAGAGAAATATGTGGAGGAGTACGGTGATCTGGTAAACAACTCAAATGGAAAGTGAAACAAGTCACGTTTCCACGATCCAGCTAAGTATTTTACATTTTGCAGCCTGTTTTTCATTCTTTTACTGCAATTTCGATTATTATATTGTTTTGATGTACCTTACAAGCTATTTTATTAAATCACTGCACTTAAAAAGCTAGGAGCTTGGGGGAAGGACCGAGTTGTGTTGAAAAAAAATTAAATTCATAAGGAGAAATAGCTTTCCTTTTTTATTTTCTAAAAAAAGCCTTTTTCATTCTCAAATTCACATGTGAGCTTGCGATAAATGTAAAATACCGATAATTAAAACCAAACTATTTCCATGTTTTCTTGATTTTGGGGGTTTTACAAACAACGTCGTCTCGAGTTTATGACGCGATGTTTTGAAATGACATATTCGTTGACGTCACTAGGGAAGGAATTCCCAGACTATCCACGTTCATGAAATCCTACACTACTACGACAAACTGTGCTGCAACGAAATAAATTAAAACACTGCAGCAGGAGTAAAGTGTCGTAGCAATAACTCTTAGAATAAAACGCATCTCGTAAAATGCCAAACATTTCATTTTTTTTTTAACTATTTCGTTCATCAGAATAAAAATAAGCTAAGGGATATCGAGGGCTATTGAATGTAAAGTCCACTCGTAAACCTAATAACAGTTCTTTGAAACGATTTTCAGTTCTCGGCCTTTTCGTCAGCATCAATTTAAATAATACATTTATTTGGTTATACATTTTATATGCTTTGTTGTAAATGCTCATATTGATAAATTTAACATCTACAAAGTGTTAAAACACGCGAAAGGAAGGGCGAGTCAATCATTTAATAGATCATCATACTTTTACTTCCTTCACGATCCCTTTTTTGCGTCACGCCATTATTTTTGAAATGTCACGTTAGGACTCTAAGGGACCAGTCATTATTTAAGTTGGAGGGGGGTGGGGGAGGGGGTGGAGAAGAAATTGGGGGACCTTGAATTTTTTTTGGATGGAATATGGGGGGCCTTAAAATGCAAAAAGATGACCTTGGGGGGTCTTCAAGTCTTCA
>JAABNW020121663.1:0-13942 GCA_015164035.2 Radianthus crispa | reverse complement strand
GGATCCTGTATGTTCTTGAATAGGATACTTCAGGATACTGTAGGATCTTGAATAGGATAATTCAGAATCCTGAAGGATCTTGAATAAGATAATATAGGATCCTGGATAGGATCCTAGATAGGATCTTGGGCAGGATCCTGTTTCAAGATCCTTAAGGATCCTGTAGGCTCTTGTACAATATCCTATAGGATCTTAAAACAGGATCTTCAACAAGATCCTGTCCAAGATCCTAACTAGGATCCTGGCCAAGATTTGCACCAGGGATAGCTCACTTTCAATATTCTGGTCGAGTGATCACAAACAAAGCAATTCAAAACGAGGCCCAGGGGAAACAAAAGAATGTATTAGGATTATCCTTTGCTTTCCCTGAGCCTCATTTTGAATTGCTTTGTCTGATCACTTGACCAGAATATCAAAAGAGGGCTATTATATCCCACCTTTGCCTGAATACCCCATGCACATCTCAATTTCAACAACAACAACATACAAGAACAGCCAAGGCAACAATAACACGAGGATCTTTACCTTGTGTTGAGGCACGTCTATCCACTTCTGGTTCTTCTGTGAGCCCTACCCTATCTACTTCTGTATCTTCTTCAGATTCTTTTGTTTCAGCTCCCCTGTCCACAGTGTTGCTCATGCTTATGCAGTGTAAGTATGGTGCCACTTATCTGAGGGGTATATGGAGATAGGATCCTACATAAGAGTTCACAGTAAAATTACAAGCCTTGTATAACTTATAACCATTATCATTGAAGTGTGACTCTTGAATCTTGATGTCTCCTTCACCTGCCAGCACCTTGACAACTAATAAATCCTTGTCTTGAGCATAGTTACTCGAGGGGGGATGGTTAGGAAACCTATTGTTATGGGTCTTTGTTTCACTTTTGAGGTTGAACCGGTCTTGACCGTGCACAAATTTTGACTTTGGCTCATCCAAAACTGCAGAACAAGTAAACAAAACTTTTTCTACTGGATTATCGTAAGGAATATTCCAATATCTATCATAAATCTTTAGGTATTTCAGACCAGCAGCCTGAAGAAAGATTATGGTCTGTTCACTCGGCCATAGCCAGAAAGGGTAAAACAATGACAAAACAAAAGATTGTGCACGGTCACGCTTGAAAAAAGTGAACAAAAACCTACAACAAAAGGGCTTCCTAACATTCCCCCTCGAGTAACTATGCCTTGAGGGAGACTTTACTCTCAATTCATTTTACTCAAAATACTCCTTTCTTTAATTGAAGTGTTTGGATTGACAGAAGTCCAAACGCTAGTCAGCAAACCAGACAACAAACTATGAGGTTTGCACATCATAATAATGTGCACCTATCAATGTTAAACCCAAGGGGGGAGGGTCAGGCAATGGGTGGGGATTTGACAGACTTATAGATAGATAGATAGATTGATATGCTTATTTCTTCGCCATTGTAGTTAGTAACTAAATTACAGCGAGGGTCAGCAATTCAATATACCACACTAAAAGCCTGGTTCTCACTAGTGACAAGCATAAGCACAACGACATATGCAAGTGCAGAGACCTTTCCATGGTTAGAAAGGCCCTTTCTTTCATTCAGTTGACCTTGAAGGACTATCTGCACTTATGCTTGCATTGCTAGTGAGAATCGGGCCTAATAGATAATTAAGTTATTATAATAAATACTGTAATAATATTGATTAGTTTATAAAAAATATGAAAACTTATAAGTGACAAATTCACTTGCACACTTGGTTCTGGGCTTGATTCTGACCTCCTTACTTGATCCGGACTGGAGATAGTACCCGTGTTGGACAACATCTCGCCTCATAAGGCTTGGTAGGGGCAGTATTACGCTTCTTCATGACGTACCCCTGATTTTTTAAGCAGTCTAATAGCATAGAGCCTCTTTGCCCCAGGGTCAGGTTTTTGATATGTTGTCTCTCCGTTTGTAGAGGCAAGCAATCTAAAGTTGTCTTGTGCACGTGGTGGGGAATTTTGATTCCATTTAACTAGAACTGTAGTCCAATTATTATACGGTAACTTTCACACTCGATTTTGGCCTTCGTAAAAAGATCGACTCTCAAACACTCTTAACACTGTCAACAACCCATATCTTTTAATTACAAACAAAGCCTCGAAGAATATGATTACGGCTCAAAAATCAATCCCCTACGATTCATCTCGTGTTTTTGATATTGTTAATTATGGCTGTTTCTGCTTGCTTGCACAAAACCCACGCGTCAATAAGATAGAAGATTAAGGGCCACTCACCGAGAAAAAACTGTGTTTTCGACGATTCAAAGAGCTACGATGGCATACTTTCGATGAACCTGAGGTAACGTTTGAACGATTGCATCCTTTATTTCCAAGAACTGAGAATGATTTGGATTTCAATATGGTGGATTTCGACTGTTTCACGCATTCCGACGTGCTTTACCATGGAACCAAGCCTTGTATGTCATTGGTCAGATTCCCCGCCAAATAACATCAATATTAATTAATTTTCGTTAATTCTTCATTATACGTCAAAAACGAAGCTAGGAGAAGAGGAAGGAGAGTATGATACGGATGTACAGTCTTAAATTTTATGTCTAACATTCTAAAAGTAATCTAGAATTATTCATTGGGTGTGGTTGATTTTGGGAAACATGCCAAGAAATGTCAAGAATCTACATTTTGTAGTAGCGTACGAGGCTATAACCCCTCTGTTGTTAAATATCCTGGTGTTACCGATCCCGCAGCCAGGCCGGTTCGCGTGACACCGCGTATCATGTGATCGATCATCAAAATCCTATCCCACTACAACAGAAATGGCGACGAGGAATAAAGTTGGCAACACAGTCAATGAATTCCTCCAAGACATGTCTGAATACGAATTCACTTGTCCGATCTGCTTCGAAGAATTCAAGGAGCCTAAATCACTGCCAAACTGTGCTCACAGCGTGTGTTTACAATGTCTTGAAAAAATGTCTTCTGAACGGAGCTTAGCTGTTCTCGAATGCCCAGTATGTCGTATTGCCTCTCCCTTACCAGACAATGGTGTGAAAGATTGGCCAACGAACACTCTGATTGTTAGGCTGATGGAAAGATCTCCTGGTAGGCAAGATAAAATGGCCATTAAGAAGGCAATCGAGAGTTGCAGGGAGATGTGTGAGACTTCAGCAAAGAGTGACGAAGAAAGGACGGTGGTGACGGAAAGGGTGAAGAAGGAGGTGGAGGAAAAGGCACAAAAACTTGTTGAATTCATTCGCGATCAGGAACGCAACTTATTGGATAAGATTGATGAGATTTGGGGATCCAATTTGTCAGATAATAATAAAATGAGAGAGCAGGCGACAGATTTGACAGTAAAGGCTGAAAGGATCGTAGAGCGAGGAGACGTCTACGAAATTGTTGAGGCAAAAGATGCCCTCGTCAATCAGCTGGAAAACTTCACCAAAGAGCTCATGCCAGGTCGTGATGTTGATAACTTTGAAGAGATTTTACGAGGAAAGATACAAGAAGTTCAGGAAGAGAAGCAAGGATTTACAGATGTTGAGAAAGCTAAGCCACAAAACTCTCTCGAGAATATTGTCTGCTACTTTGATCCAAAGTGTAATCGTGTTATAACAAGAACTAAGGACTTGCAAAACTTTTTTCCTTTTGACCTTGCCACGACATCCCGAGGGAATATAGTCGTTTTAGACAGCAGATTCCGTAATATCACGGTCTTTGATGAAGATGGCACGTATGAGAATCAATTTAAGGTTGATCATGAAGATTTATGGGGGATTATTGTTACAAAGAAAGATGAAGTAGTTTTAATAAGCAATATCATGAATGCACAAGGGCCATGTGGTCATCTTGTCTATTTTGATCTCAATGGGAATTTCATTCAGAAGAAATCTATTAAGGAATTTAAAAATGTTTTCTTAACGAGTATTTCCATTGATTGCAACAACCATCTTATCATCTCAGCAGGAACATTCTGTGACTTTGACAAGCATTATGGCAAGGGTGGGATACTTGTCTTGAAAGATGATCTTGAAGTCAAGTTTTCTACTTTAGGACAGGAAGAGCTCAACTTGAGAAAAGCAGTCCTCTTTCAAGGGAGCTTTTATTGCACAGAGGCAGTCAGCCCAGGTTTGAACAAAGCCTCCATCAAAGTTTTCAATGAAAATGGGAAACTTGAACGAGAATTTGGAAGCAAAGAACTGCAAGAGCCACATGGGTTGGTCATTGATTCCCAGACACAAACAATTCTTGTCTGTGACAGGCAACAGAATGCAGTTGTAGTTTATAAACTTGATGGCACTTATGTCACAAAATTTGGGACTAAAGAAGATCCCCTTCGAATCACCATGACAACCAACAAGAGAAACATTGCCGTAACATGTTATTTAGGCCTTTGTGTTCAAATTATTCCCTATGAGTGGTTCTTAGAAGTAGTCAACAGGACTTTACAGCCATCTGCAAAGTGCTCTTAGCATTTAAATGAAGAATTTGTCTACCACTCCTACCATTCAGTGGCCTAATTGAGTTAGATTTAAGTGTCATAATATCTGCGAAAAATAGGGGTGAAACACCTAGAGATTCAACACAACAGGCTCTGGTAGTCAGTGGAAATCAAGATTACCTAAGGGATCTTATTTTTTTACCATTTTGCTCTACAGCAGATTAGTTTTTCCTCTTTAATCCTTAAGAATTCTAAATACAGTTGTGATTACATATTTTTTCATCAAGAAAAGATGTTTTCCTCCACTGTTCTTTGTTTGATACATAGTAAGTGCCTAAAATTTATTTAACTTACTTTTAGATTTTTAGTGCAGCATTCAATTCCCAGTTTCATTTTCTCAATAAAAACTCTGAAAGAAAGAAAAAATACTTAACTTCTTTTCCCATCTTCTTTATAACCTTCAATCTTCGTTTTGTAATTTTCATACCTATATAAGAAATGATTTTCTTTTCAAGATTTTTCTATTCATTTGGGCTTCCTGTGGTAACGCCGTATTGTCACGTGACCGTTCTCTGTAGAGAAGTGAAACAGCACAATCGAGCAAAATCTCCAGTTTTCTTCTTAATTATTATCAAATGGCTAAAGGTTTCTTTAACTGGATCAAAGCAGACGGATCGACCGACTTCCCTCCCGAGAAAGACCGTTATCATCTGTACATATCATACGCCTGTCCTTTTGCATGTCGAGCTCTTACTGTTCGCAAACTGAAGGGGCTCGAGGATGTCATTTCTTTATCTGTCGTCGATCCTGTCAAAAAACCAAGCGAGGGATGGAAATTCAATCCCGATAAACCAGGATGCGATGCTGACGTCGTCAACGGCTGTACATTCCTAAGAGAAGTGTACAAGAAAGCCGATCCTGATTTTTCAGGAGCCATTTCCGTTCCTTTGTTGTGGGACAAGAAGAGGGGCACTGCAGTAAACAACGAATCGATTGATATCATGCGCATGTTTAACAAAGAGTTTAATGCTTTTTGCGCGACTGAAGAACAGAGACAACTGGATTTTTCCCCCGATGACTTGAAAGACAAGATAGAGGAAGTCAATAGCTGGGTGCATCCGTAAGTACTTCACCTATAGTTCGAGAACCTTCTTGCATTTTCATACATTTTGAAATATTAAACTCCAAGATCTTATTTTTAGGTAGTGATTATCAGATATTTTTCAAAAGTATATACGAGATAGCCATGTTTTTCAAAAGCCCCTAGTCTGTCTGTACCTAATACCCTCACTTAAAGGCTGACCACACCCATTTCAGTCTACTAGAAGCCAGTCCCATGTGTCAAAGTATGATCTTTCCTCACAACCATCATTCACACAATACCGATGACAACAGTTTGTGTGAGTCAACCATACAACTTGCAGCTTCTATTTTTAGAAATATCAACCTTGGTGTTTACAAAGCTTGTTTTGCTGAAGATCAGGAGAGTTACGACAAACATGTAACCGCATTGTTTGAACACTTGGACAAGGTACTGTATGCTTATTTGATAAGAATTTGGAAAAGCCTTTGGTGAGAGGGTGTGGTTGAATCCCCAGCATCTTCATCTTCACCTCAGCATTAAGATTTCATTCATACAGTGGCATATTGGCCCCCACCCTACCCCTAGTTATCAAGACCTATAGGTCCCCCGCACTTCTGCATAGCTGCTCTGAATAGTAATACTACCACTGATTTGGTTTGATCTTCTTGATCTCCAGGCTGAAGCAATTCTATCCAAGCAGCGTTACTTGGTTGGTGATAAAGTCACTGAAGCAGATATCCGTTTATTAACCACACTGGAGAGATTTGACCTGGTGTATTATGGGCTTTTCAAAGTAATATTTTATTTTACAGACCCTTTTCAGTTTTCCATTTTGTTTTACCCTTTTCCCATCCCATTGTTTCATTCTTTCTTTTTAGTGCAACAAGAAAAGGATTGTAGATTATCCAAATTTATTTGAGTTTTTGTGCGACATGTACCAGATGGATGGAGTCAAGGAGACTGTCAACCTGGAACACATCAAGACTGGCTACTGGGTATGGACAATGCAAGCATGCATGACACACTATCCTCAATATAAAGGGCCTCATTTGTTATCATGTGAAATGAATTAAGAAATGGCCCATTGAACCTGAGAGCCCAGAAATGAGAGACAAGTGCGCTGTACTGAATCTTGTTGATACTAAATATTCCTGTTATTTCATTTCAGGCTGGTTTTCCAAAGATTAACCCAACAAACATCATCCCTATTGGCCCACCTGAACCAGACTTCAGTCTTCCACATAACCGAGACAAAATGTAATTTATGCTTTTTAGGAGGGTGCAGCTGCCACAGGCTTACATAATTAACACCAACACATGTAGCTCTGAATATAAGAAGGCTTACCTTTCCTTTGATTAGGATGGCAGTCATGGGTTGGAATGCTAAAATGCCACATACGTGACACACAACGCTTAGACATAGATTTTTTTATGTGCCAAATGTAATGCAAATGAATTGAACAATCAGGGTTTTGCTCATTTGTATTCGATTTGGCACATGTGGAATTTGTCATCCAAACTGAACCTTAGAATAATTTTCTAAAGTTGTATAACTGTCTATCATTAGCAGAAGGCACTACTTTTTGGTTCAAAATGAGAAATTCAAAGAGAATATGCACAACGTATCACAATAGACAAGAGTAAGGTCCTGTCGAAATCAAACAGTAGCACTAGCTACTGGCACTAGTGTTTCCAAGGCTAAAAGTAGGCATTTCACCAAGTGGAATAGGAGTAACAGCCCTGTAAGCTTTGAGTTTTTTAAAAAGATCTGACCAACAGCCCAAGGTGCCACAAATCAGCATGTTGACATCAGATGTGACAGCTGATTTTGAAAACACTAGACACAATATAAAATACATCATGGGTACATATACAATACACTTATAATGCACTTGTTGTAATTCAAAAAACGAAACTTAATAAACTACAATTGTAGATAGATTGCAACCGTTTTTTTGACACGTTCTGATTGGTTGAGCAGTCCGCGATTTACAGACTTACGTTGTTTACTCGACCAATCAGAGCGCGTCAAAAAAACGGTTGCAACCAGAGCCTCTCGTTTCTCGGTGCTGACCAGGAGAAACGCAGGCTCTGGGAACGAGATTGAGATTACTACTACTGACGTTGACAATTGTTTCGTATTCACACAAAAGCTTGGGCTTGCTGTGTTATCATTTATTCGAGTTTGGGATCCCTGTGGTGCCAAGGAAACCGGTGGTTTCCGGTGGTACGAACGTCAGTGTTCTGCTTTCATTTGCTTTCACTGCGTCCTTCCACAATCATGAAACTGGTGTTTAAGAAGTTCAGTTTATACCTCATAACCATGTTTAAAGCGTTAACAAGTCCTAGGAACCGGAGGCTAATTCTGGGGCTTTCTCTTTTATTAGTTTGTTTGTACATAATATTCGCCAAACCTCTCGTGCTTCGCTACACGTATCAATACACGAAATTGATTATTCGTGAGGTTGTGAACGATCGAGCAAGACTACTTGAAAATGATATGCAACTGGCCCAAAAAGAATGGAGATTGTATCAAATGGAGAGTGAATATGGACAGAAGTGGTGTCAAGACAAGGTTAAGTCCAGATCAGAATGGACTTGGCTAACAGCCATGGTTAATGACGACTTTGCTATCCCTGCTCTCGTTCTCGGGTATTCGTTACAAAAATTCTCCTGCCACAAGAACATGATAGCTTTAGTGTCTTCAGATGTCAGCCAAGGAGCGAGGAAAGCGCTGAGCAAAGTTGGTTGGAGTGTACGAGAAGTTGAACGCCTGGACTGTGATTGGATAGAAAGAAAAAAGGGGTTACCTGAACTGCATTCTGGTTACATAGGTACTCATACTAGGTTTCATGCATGGAACTACACCGAGTTCTCAAAGATAATCTATACAGATCCTGATTATATGCCTATGACGAATATTGATGACTTGTTTGACATCAAAGGTGATTTTGCTGCTGCAACATGTTCACGGCCTGGAGTTTTGGACCCATGTTTTAATGCTGGCCTACTTGTCTTTAGACCAGATGAAAAGGATTATCAACAGATTATGGAACTGTGGTGGAAAACTACTGATGATCACTGCCCTAATGATCAAGTGTTACTCTGGCATTATTACGCTGATGCAGGAAGATGGACAGCGCTACCATATGCATATAATGTGCGCCGTATCACCTATCGTCCAATGAAAGCATACCACTTTGCTTGCTGCATACCTCCTAAACCGTGGTCTGCCAGATGTCGTCCAAACAGAATTGAAGCCAAGAAGTATGACCAGCCTATTACTAAAGTCAAAAGAACTGCAATCTTGTTCTGGAAAAACCTTTATGAACTGCTCAAAGTCCACAATCTTGATGGTTGGTGGATGTCAACTAGGTTTTTTAGAAAAAGTCAAGAATTTGGAAATTTAACTTCAGAACAATGCTGGAAATTGCCTGGATACTCGGATTCTGTACCATAGGTTACCAGGATAACAATGATTAGTATAATGTACAGGAAAAATCTCTAAATCCACACTTTTGTGAAATATATTAATAGCATATAGTATGTCAAACAGTTTTTATTTCAACTTGAAAGTCTGAACTATGCATACCGCACAATGCATGACACTGTACATTGCCATGTTATTTTTTGAACACACATGCAAAAACCAGAGCCTCTTGTTTCTCATGGCTGAACAAGAGAAACAAACACTCTCGGTACAAGATTGGGAAATGATGGCCTTGTTCCAATTTCCATGTAGAAACACATGGAAAAACAACTAAGGAATATGCACATACCATAATTCACAATCAAAAGTTGATTCAGAACATCAAAATAACAAGCTATAAATTCCAAATACATCTGCATGGCATTTCATGTTCATAAACATTAAAAACAACATTTGCTCCTCTTCTGGTCTTCACTTCTCCTTTGTCTATACAATAGTAAGAGTCATTCTTTACTCCAAGGGCTTCAAACTTGAACATCAGTCTGTCTTTTACAGTCAAATCAAACTACCTGAAGTGTGAACACCTAGAGCTCATTAATGACTTCATTATTGGATTCTTGATTTCATTATTTGATTCGAAGATTCATTATTGAAAACAAAGAGGTCAATTTTCAAATGAATAATAGTTTGACAACTTGACTGCTGATTTGAATAATCATGCACCAAAACAAAACATGAACCCAATATGGACAAATACCTACACTGAATTGTTTTGGTGGGCGATTAATCTAGTTTTCGATTCATTTCAGTTAGTCATTAATGAACTCTAGGTGTTCATGCTTCTGGTAGTTTAACTGTAACTCAGTTGGCGAATGGAGTTGTTCTATTTCTTTCATTCCTTCCCAACAGAATTTCTACTTATCCTCATGGTAACTGAAATAACCTTGGTCCTGTCAGCCATTCATTGAAGCTGTCATTCAAAATCAAATGTTGAATTTAGAACTTCAAAAAAATGCCATACTTTTCAAATACATTTGCACGGCATTTCATGTTCATAAACATTAAAACCAACATTTGCTCCTCTTCTGGTCTTCACTTCTCCTTTGTCTACACAATAATCAGAGTCATTCTTTACTCCAAGGCTTTCAAACTTGAACATCAGTTGGTCTTTTAACTTAGTGGGCAAATGGAGTTGTCCTATTCTTTCCAAGTTTCTTTTCCCAACAGACTTTCTTATCATCCTCATACACTGTATCTGTAATGACCTTGGTCCTGTCAGCCATTCAATGAAGCTGTCAGGCCACTTCATAAAACGACGCCTTGATTCCTCTCCCTGAAAGAAATTTGCAGGGACTTGTAAGCCAGCTTCAACAAGGAGTTTCACAATCTCTAAGTTCATAGAAAGAGAATACACATAGTGAAGAGTAGAAGTTCCATAATCTTCAAAGGAATCGCCTTCTTGAAGAAAAACAAGCATAAGTTGAAGATTCCCTGAAATCAGGGAGTAGCCCAATGGCCTACGCCTCACGCCTTTATGACCTGATAACAAGAATGGGTCTGCACCCAGTGACATTAGTGTCTTAGCACTAGAAGGAAACTGTGATCGTGCTGCCAAGTGTAAAGGTGTTTCTCCACGAAAATTCAAAGCGTTGACATCGGCACCATTTTCGTGTAACAATTTTATAATCTGCTCAGGATCAGAGTCAAGTCTATTACAAAAAACCTCATGTAACGGCGTACAATCATCGACTCCTTTAGCATTAACATCAGCCCCGTGTTTTATAAGTAGCTTAGCAATAGCAATATCATTTTTCATGCAAGCAAAGTGCAAGGCTGGGTGTTCATGATCCTTTGAATTTACTGGAAATCCTTTCAAAATCAACCTCTCTATTTCATCCAGCATGGAAGGACAGTCGCAACCAAGTGTAGGACTGAGAATCATAGCTAGCATCCTTACTTCGAGTTTTTCAACTTCGGACATCGTTCTTTTAATAAACTTTTCCCTGAAATGGCTGTCAGTCGGGTGTTCGTCCGCCATTTTGCTTAACACAGGGATCCCAATAGACAAAGTAATATCAAATTCAATATCTTACCCAGACCCTCTCCAGCGCGCCTTTCCTGTCAGACGTCGTCCAAACGACTCCAAACGTACACGTTGGGTTGAACCACCCCCCTAAACGTATCATTTAATCGTGGGCAAAATGTACATATTACAATAACTCTTCACTCAAAAACCATTTCAAGATCAAACTTGAGGTGGTAAGAGATATTGTACAGCGCAATATTTTGACATAGTTTTTGCATTAAAAAATTAATATTATGACGTCATAATATCTATTGCAACATGTTCACAATGTTCCCAATCAAAACATAGCTGCAATTTTTCATTTGGAAATAAAAGATAAGACACTGTGAACATGTTTTTTGAAAATTTTATCAGGATAGCGTATTTTGGTGAGGAGTAGGAATTACTTTTAACTTTTAATGAAATCAATGATGTCATCATTTTTGAAAGTTTAAAAACAAGTTATTTTTCTGTCTTTCCGCTCTTGTTTTAAGACTTAATGCAGATTCTGAGTTTGTTCTAATCAAGTGTGAAAAATTTCGGTAAGTTTTAAAGCCAAAAGGTTTTTTTATAGTCAAACAGTAAAATAAAAAATATCTTTTATTAAAGTGTCTAGTAGTTCTAGCGCTCACGCAGCTAATTGGGGACACTTTTCACTCACACACACTACCACTACATTATCTATTCTATTCACACAACTCTCAACTCACATGTTGATTTTTATGGAGGGAGGAAAACCGGAAAACCCGGAGAAAAACCCTCGTGGCAAGGGAGAGAACAACACATCAAACAAACTCAACTCACATAGGATCCTGCCCAAGCCGGGGCTCGAACCCGGAACCATAGAGGTGAGAGGTGCACGCTCTCACCGCTGCGCCACCCATGCCACCCATATTGTAAAATAAAATTAAAGGCCTTTGTTTTATGAGGGTAGCACTCAATAGCCTGCAGCTAACAAACCTGTGGCCCTCGTTCCACGATCCAATTGGAATTCAGGAGTTGATTTTTATGGAGAGAGAAAAACTGGAGTATCCAGAGAAACCCTCAAAGCATATGAGAGAACCAACAAACTCAACTCACATATGATGCTGGGTCCAGGAATCAAATCTGGGACCAGTGGTGAGAGGCGAGCCCTGTCCTTTTTTTCTCAGGGCTGAGCAAGGGAAACAGACACTCTGGGTTCAACAATGGGAGAAGACTGCCATGTAGACAGAAACTTGTGGAGGAATATGTTGAAGGAAGATGCACATATCATTCACAATCAAATGTTGATTTAGAACTTCAAAAAATGCCATACATTTCAAATACATCTGCATGGCATTTCATGTTCATAAACATTAAAACCAACATTTGCTCCTCTTTTGGTCTTCACTCCTCCTTTGTCTACACAATAGTAAGAGTCATTCTTTACTCCAAGGCTTTCAAACTTGAACATCAGTCGGTCTTTTAACTTAGTGGGCAAATGGAGTTGTCCTATTCTTTCCAAGTTTCTTTTCCCAGCAGACTTTCTTATTATCCTCATACACTGTATCTGTAATGACCTTGGTCCTGTCAGCCATTCAATGAAGCTGTCAGGCCACTTGATAAAACGAAGCCTTGATTCCTCTCCCTGAAAGAAATTTGCAGGGACTTGTAAGCCAGCTTCAACAAGGAGCTTCACAATCTCTAAGTTCATAGAACGAGAATACACATAGTGAAGAGTAGAAGTTCCACAATCTTCAAAGGAATCGCCTTGTTGAAGAAAAACAAGCATAAGTTGAAGTCTCCCTGAAATCAGGGAGTAGCCCAATGGCCTACTCATCTTGCCTCTACATTGGTCTGCCGACAAGAATGGGTCTGCACCCAGTGACATTAGTGTCTTAGCACTAGAAGGAAACTGTGATGTTGCTGCCAAATGTAAAGGTGTTTCTCCACGAGAATCCAAAGCGTTGACATCAGCACCATTTTTATGTAAAAGTTTTATCAACTGAGGATCAGGGTTGTGTGCAGCAGCCAGAGCCTGATGTAACGGTGTACAACCGTCAATTCCTCTAGCATTAACATCAGCACCGTATTCAATAAGTAGCTTAACAATAGCAATATCGTTATTCATGCAAGCAAAATGCAAAGCTGTGTTTTTTTGCAAAGACTGATCCCTTGAATTTACTGGAGCTCCTTTCAAAATCAACCTCTCTGCTTCATTTAGTTTGCAAGGATTT
Source organism: Radianthus crispa (assembly GCA_015164035.2). Lineage (NCBI taxonomy): Eukaryota > Metazoa > Cnidaria > Anthozoa > Actiniaria > Stichodactylidae > Radianthus > Radianthus crispa. The sequence continues at coordinate 750 of JAABNW020121663.1, read as the reverse complement.
TGGCCACCAAGTGGAGGAGAGAGAATCACAGCTAGCAACCTTCCTTCGAGTTCTTCAACATTGGAGCTTGTTCCTTCGTGAGATCTTTTGAAATTTTTGAAAAACCTTTTGAAAGGGCTGACAGAATTTTCCCCTGATTGTTCGTCCGCCATTTTCTTTGACACAGGGAGCCCAATAGACAATAGTAATAAAATCTACATAAAATCAGAATGAATCAGAAGATAAACTTTCTGCATTGCGCACAAAAATTGAGCAATAATTTTTACACTATGTTCAAAATTACGCGACCTGTGCAGTTGGCACTTGAAAGGTATTTCTTGTGTTATGGCTGTCGTCAATCAAACTTCGGACGATTTGGTTTTGTTCCAAAATGATCTTAAAGTTTCAACCATTTGAATATTACAGAAAGAAAGACAAGTTTGTTTCGTTGCAGAATTTATAAAGCAAGGATTTCGCAAGCGGAAACGGTTTTCACGTTTGATTGACGGCAGCCAAAACCCTGAAAACGATACGAGCCGTGAGCAGCGCCGGTCGCGTAATTTTGAAAATAGGTGTAATGTAAAAGGCGCTAAGGCCCAATTCATACGTCGCGCTTTTCATGTGCCTAATAGCCTATTTAGTCCAGCTGCTAACGTCCAAAAAAGTGCTTAATTGTTCAGATTAATGATGAAATTATGAAACTTGGCAGGATTACTAGGTTCACCGAGATGAATAATTCTGGATATGGAACCACCTCAAATTCACTCCCGT
>JAABNW020121552.1:0-13944 GCA_015164035.2 Radianthus crispa | reverse complement strand
AATCCTTGTTATTTATATACTTATTATTTAAAAAACAGATGTAATTCAGAGGGCACAAATAAATTCTATCTATCTATCCCTGTCCCGGGTTGGGGGGGGGGGGTTACTTTCAGTGCATAAAGTTTACAGAGAAACTGTCCGGATGTGACGCAGCCTATTTACTCGTGCCCAGGCTTTGGCCGTAGGCACGAGTCATAAAATTTCTGTTTGTTTTTTGTACTAACTGTACAGTCGGTGTCAATCAAAATAGGTTCATGTTATCAAATTTCTTTTAGTCTAAGCATGTGTTCGCTGATAATTCTGGTAGTAGATTTCGAGCTAGAGATATAGCAAATTTGAAGGTAAGAAGATTATTAGGGCGTAATTGCACCTATTTTCAAAATTAAGCGACCTGATGTAGGGTACTTGAAAGATATTTCTTTTGTTTTGGCTGCCGTCAATCAAACCTCGGACGATTTGTTTTTATTCAAAAAGCCCAAAGTGATCTTGAAGTTTCGACCGTTTGGATATTACAGAAAGAAAGACAAGTTTGCTTCGTTTCTGAAGTTAAAAAGCAAGGATTTTGCAAGAGCAAGACGTTTTCATATTTGATTGACGGCAGCCAAAACACGGAAAACCGTGTCGTGACGAGTCGTACAATTTTGAAAATAGGTGTACGGCTCCACTTTTCCGCCTCAGTGAAGACGAGTGGTTATAATGAATCTGGATATAAGGATTTCTGTGGCGGAAATCTCGTTCCCAGGACCTTCTCTTCACACTATTTTCAAGATGGAGGACGTTCGAGAAGACCCTGGTGGCTGGTGGTCACGTGCCTTCTAGATTCTGGGAGGTTGGACCCAGGCAACTCAGTTCGATCCCGCCTCAGCACTCGAAAAGAAATTGGTACCCAGTGAAAACAAAATGCGGACTCAGAAATCTTGGAGATTTTGATTACGAGTTATACCAGCCAACACCAGCGTCGTCTCCCCGACGACCGCCATTTTGAATCGGAGTCGGCCGAGAAGGCCCTGGGAACGAGGTTGACTAGTGCTTCCTTGGCTAGATTCTAGACATTACAGCCCTTAATGTGCTGAACTAAACTAGAAAAATCACTTCGAACCTAGTAAAGTATATATACATGTGCATTTACAATTCTTCCATGGAGATATTTTTCTTGCTTACGTCCAATCAAGAGGAACTTCTTGTCGGTCTAAACAGTTCGGATGTGGAATATAGCTGGATATTTTACTCGTCCACTTATATTTCGACTCGCCTAAAGGCTGGTCAAAATACTGCGTGACTCGTAAGAACACCACTCAAACAATCAAACTATCTTATAAGGTTATTGCTGCGAACGCAGTGAGCAGCGACACTAATCTCGCATGAGTTCGGGATCCCTATGTCGCACACATACCCATTCTCGTACCCAGACCCTTTTCTTTCTGACGAAAATTCAAAGGCTCTGGGAAACCCTACAACCGGAAGCCAGAATCTTGCGACCAGGTCACCAGAGCGCATGCTCAGGCTAATGGTTCTACCTCAATGTTCTCACACTTCAAGCTAACAATAGAGCCGCATTAACAGGGGCCGCGGAGAGAGGGGGGCTTTAGCTTCCCCCCTTTTTTTATGCTATTCTCTTATATTTTCCTTTTTTTATGCTATTCTCTTATATTTTCCAATCATCAGCCCCCCCCCCAATTTTTTTCCTACTTGTCTCTTATACAGCCCCCCCCACTCTTTAGGGTGCTCCACGGCCCATGATTAAACATGATAAACTTCCAAACTCACCTTCGTATATCGTCAGGGAGAGAGCACGAAGCGAGAACAATTAGCGATAGCTGCTGATTACGTAATGATCATACTGCAGGCGCTAAATTCAGAAATTGCCAGCCAGCCAGTCCACGAAATCGACTTTTCGCTTCGGTATGTGTCATTCTCGTACCCAGAGCCTTCTCAACTTTCTAACGAAAAATCAAAGGCTCTGGGAAACCCTATACTTTCAAGTGATCTGATTGGCTGAGAGGCATCAAAGAAACTGCTATTTACTGGAGGAAGTACTCATCAGTAGGGGTTTTCTAGAGGAAGACAGTGTGCTTTTATGAGTCTTTCAGCTTTGTTATGTCCTAATTCTTGTGATATTTCGACTTGGACAATAGAGACTGTAGATCGTGTTCTGATCGAAGGGGATTCTTTGTTCTTGAAAGCATTCGAAGAAGGTTCTATACCAGATGCAGAGACGATTTCACATAATTATCTGCCAGACCGTGTCCTTGGGTCTACAATGACACGGAATATATCGCACGACGAGGCAAACAATCGAAAATTTTTATTGCTTTTTCATGTTGAATTGTTGTTTATATATCTTTGAAATTACATGTGTGATAAAGGGGCTAATGCCATTAAACAGTGCTCAATACACTTTAAAAAGTGTAGAGCTGTGTATAAGAAAAGATAAAATGACGAGACAAGATTTCCTGTTACTCCGAGTTTCGTGCTCACACACTCATCAGACAGTATCTTGTTAATAAACTAAACTGTATGTATAAGTTCATGTTGATCTGTGTGTTTTATCTGCATCCATTTTCGGTTTATTTTTTCATGTTATTCTATTTCATACCTTGAGTTGAACGTCAATGTATATGAGAATGATCCATGCGGCAGAATTAATTGTAAAGAGTGACCCCCGATTCTTTCAAATCTTACAAATCTTCATGGCTTATAAAGCAGAAGGGGTGGGGAACCGGAGTATTGCGCATGATATCGCAGCACTTCACTTTCGATAGAAACCGCTAGTTTCAAGGTTGTACTTTATTAATTAAAGTCTAATTTATTTACATATTTCTTAAGAACAGGATACAAATTTTATGTACAAATTAATCGTCACAGTTTCAGTCAAGGCTCTCGAGTTTACATTTTAGGGATCTGTCGTTAAAAGCCTTACTCGTAGCAGCCATAAAAAATTTTAACGCAATAGACCTCATCGGCTTGGAAGTAATGTTTTCCCATTACAGATCACATGTCATTCCCTGAGTTTAATCCTGTTGTTCGACAGTCACGCATCAGTAGATGCATTAATATGGATACAACTTAAACAAAGGATCTTATCCCCAAGGGTGTGACACGTAGTCTGATATGTGAAAACATTAGCCCAAGCCGATTAGGTCTACATTGACAAGCTTTGAACAACTCACGGAGCCCAGGAGACCAACTTCGCTCCCAGGGCCGCCGCCTGAACACGCCCTGTGAACGAGGTTGAACTAAATCCCTCAAAAGACCATTCTGTATTTGATCTTATAGTGTTTTGAGTTCACTACAACTTAGTTTTAAAACTTTATTCGTGACAGCATAGACCGAATGCAAAACTCGCACGAATGTGAGGCTTATGTTGTGAACAAAGGGATATGGCGTGACCAATAACGCTAGATTCCTTTGTTCAAAAGTTAAGCCTCGCATCGGTGCAAGTTTTGCATTCCGTCTATAAGCCCCTTTACGGTTTAAGAATCGTCTTCAGTGCGCATGCGATTTTATCCCGAATTTCTCACCTTTTGTTTTAACCTTCTATTGTTCTTGACTAAACAAAAGAAGGTGAGAAATTCGGGATAAAATCGCATGCGCACTGAAGACGGTTCTTAAACCATAAAGGGGCTTATACCCGCGAGAGCCAAACTCAACAATCAATCAAATGCTGTAATTTGATTCGACTTTGAGGTGAGATAAACCTAAGAACCAGTTTAGACATCGAATTTGATATTTTGAGTTCATGCAAGAACCGGCAGTGACATTCGACGCCTATACTATGCCTCAAGATAAATTTTATGAAGGCATTAAAAGTTTTCAAATTTCACAGTTTATGATAGCTGGCAACTAGAAAGATATCTTTAAATATATCACTTTTTTCTTTGAGTGTAAAATGCAAACGGCAAGTATGCCAAGCGGTAACAAAGTCTGAATGAGAAAACGAGAAAAAGAACCAACATGGCGGCAATTACGGCACAGAGTTCGACATTTGAAGAGCACTGAAGCAAGTGCTACACTTGCTGATCGCTTTTGAGGGGCACAAAACTAAAAATTAACTTGAAATAATAAAATCTACGAACCAATCTAAAAAATAATTCTTTTGTAACTTATTTATTTTTTAAAGGCGTGTTTTTAGACATGAAAATCTAAATGCATCGATGTTTAATTAAAACGAAAAACACTTCAGTTTCAGTTCAAAGAAAGAATTAGCTTACAAATTCATAAAGTTTAGACTGCCATTTAGATACGAAAGTCGCGGAGGATTGGATCTAGCCTATGAAGATAAGCGCTCGAAATGCATTGTGGGAAAAACCACGGGTGAAACTTTATTTAAGATGACGATTATCAATAAAAATCGATTTTGAAAAACCTCTCATTTTAAAAATTCGAAGAAATACTGCATAAAAAGCACGGAAATCAAATCCCAAGAGTTCATACCAAGGTAAAGCTCATTACCAGTCTTTCATCAAATTTTTTAAAACAGAATTTCGTTGGCCGTGTTAGATCATGAAGAGCCTGGGTTATCAACTTCTTCAATAATCTCGTCCTCAAAGCCTACGTTCCTCTTGGTCAGCACTTAGAAATGAGAGGCTCTGGTTGCAACCGGGTTTTTTTTCAGCGTTCTGATTGGTTGAAATGACAATGAATATCCGTTTTTGAGCATTTTCGATTGTATTTTCAACCAATCAGAATGCATCAAAAACAAACAAACAAAACATAACAACAAAAACGGTTGAAACCAGAGTCTCTCGATTCTAGGTGCTGACCAAGAAGAACGTAGGCGCAGGGGATGACAATGCTTATTCAAAGGCTGCACCAGTTATATAGAGTGGCGACTAATTGCAATCTAATTCTAAAATCTACGGCGTGCTTGAAAATTATCCTATATTAATTTTTATTTACATTTCATGATTCAAAATCGTTCTCCCCCCGCTCTTTATTGAAACGAAACGAACTTATCCTTTGCCGAAAATGCGATCCTAATTCAACCCACAATATTACAAAAAATCCCCACATTTATTCATAATCCACCTCCAATTCGCAATTTTTCGGATGGATATCATGAAATCTTACGAAAGTATTTGAAGTGGTACCCAGGCTCTTACAGCCTAACGCGGCCCGAAGGAACTTTTGCAAACTTAACCAAAGTTCCCCGGATATTGTTTTTCAAAAGACCATATGATTCTCTCCTATGAGTAAAAAAATTCCTGTCCAATAAGCTATATACAATTCGTTGTGGTCCAATTTTATACATACATTTTGATTGGATTGTCCTCTACATATTTAGTGTTATTACTGTCTTGAATTCCCCCTCGATAAAAATAAAGGTATCTTTCTCGGTCCCTCTCTGATTATAGAAACATCTTGGTATAAAAACTATGGACGATGAAATCTGTGGACAAAAGCGAGATTGGAGTTTAGTATGGAGTACTAGGTGTGACGTATATCAGGGATAACTGACCACAGGGAGCCCAATTTAGAGAAAGGCAAAATGTGAAAATAAAAATCGAAAAAAATCGATTATTTCTATTTTTTTAAATTCATGATGCAGATAATGATCTTCATAACACGAGTGGACAAAAAAATCGCGAAAAGTCAAGCGAGAACATTCTTTTTCGCGCGCCCTTTGTTTTCCTATGTTTTTTTCCCCTATGGTATCCTAAGTGCATTCGATGCATATATATAGCTACAAGGGAGGAAAGTCCATCCGCCATACTGAACTACAATACACACACACACGAATGCACTTAGGATACTATTGGGGGAAAACATAGGAAAACAAAGCGCGCGCGAAAAAAAATGTTCTCGCTTGATTTTTCGCGATTTTTTTGCCCACTCGTGTTATGAAGATCATTATCTGCATCTTGAACTTAAAAAATAGCAAAAATCGGGGTTTTTTCGATTTTTATTTTCACATTTTGCCTTTCTCTAAATTGGGCTTCCTGTAAACTGACTTGGAAAAATATGCACAAGTATGCCAAAATGGGGTGCAGTGATTCGGTGAACTTTAGACTTAGTTTTGACGTGATGAATATTTGGTCCGCGTGGCACAATTGGAAATGCATATAATGTAAGTAATGGTAAGCTGTAGTGCTTGGTGACGAGGTTTAAATTCCGGGCGAACCCTTGGAATATATATTCGGAAAAATTAATTTCCGACCTCGCTGGGATTCGAACCCACGACCTTCAGAACTGTACACCGATGCTCTCCCAGCTGAGCTAGAGGTCAGATGGGAACATGCCGGGGTGAAATAGAAGTTAGCTCGCGGTAATTGAAATGCAACGATATGAATATGTGGACCTCGTTTTGACGTGCCTTGAACGTTTACAGAGTTGACGCATGGTTAATTCAAATGCTGGAGGTGCGCAAAGGACTATGGACTTGAGGCACCCTTCTGTTACTAATATTTACCCAAGATGCATTGCAACACCGAGATCATGACGTAAATGGGCACCGGAGCGCGCGTCCTGACTGTCCAAGATAATCCCACAGTTTATTAAATTTGAAGAAAGATAAAAATCTTCATACAGGATGTGGGAAATGCTCCCTACTCACCCCCTACGAACTCATAACTACAATCTGGTAAATACATCACCCCTGATTTTTAATGACCACTTTGGTACTGGAGTGGATATCTTGTTGGCGTCATTCAATTAATCAACGTGAAAGCACTTCACGAAACTTAATAAAGTACACTTCAGTGCTTGAACAAACACAACATGGCTTTCGCTGATTTGTACAACAATTCGTAAATTCATTCCTTGTTTCCAAGAATATCTTACGACAACGATTGTATTCATTCAGTACTGATATAAATAAAGCTAGCGTACGGGGGAACTCATCTTTTAAAAGAGGGTGGGGGGTGGGCCGGAGGAATTTGGGGGGAGGGGGGCAGTAAAATTTACACTGAAGAAAGGGGGTCACTTCAAATTTTCTCTTCATTAGGGGGGGGGGGTGGGTCATTGAGACAAAGGATATAAGAGAGATGGCTCACTTTTTTATCGTGAGAAGCAAGGGGCTAAACATTCCTCCGGCCCCCATCCCTTCTTGCGCATTTGATCACATTCACATGTTAAACCGCGCAATCAGTATAATTAATAAACATTATTAAAAAATAAATGCTCTGTAATATTGCATACAATTCCACCATACCTTGTATATTGTTTACTATCTTCATGTACAAGCATTTCTGTGCTTTTAAATTCATTTAATTCTTTACGAATAGCAGCCTGTAATTTGAATAAAAATGTCAAATATATCAGTTCAATTTTCATAGTCATACAAAACATTTCAAAATAGAGGGTTGTTATGAGCCAGAATATCACATAAAACAAAAAACGTAAGCAAAAGTACAGTGTTGGCCTATATTTTTCATATCTAATATTGTCTTAGACACAGTATAATGCCGAAGTTGAGCTTAAAAAGCAAGGAGAGTCTAACATTCTATACCTCTCGAACAATTGTATTTGTGAAAATCTGTACATGAAAACGCCCTCTTTTAGTGATATTTCTTCCCAATCCAAAGTTAACTATTCAAAAGACCAAACAAACTTAAATTTACTGGCGGGTTGTTTTCCGGAGCTGACCTGCCCTAATCACGTTGCACAAAAAAGATTACACGCTTCGGTCGACGCACGTTTTTGCATGGATTTCGTGTGTGGGATTTGTGGCAGCACTCAAAGGGCTTCCTTTGAGGTAATGAAATAGCAGCTTAACCTATCATATCAAGGAACTTCAAGTTCACCACTTCGAAGAAAATGCACTCAAATCACACAGAAAGCGACCTTCCTTACTTTATTTTAGCTATACTCAAGATACTCGAGTTGGTTAAGTGAATAAATACACAAACGTTCACGCAAGAACCCCTTGGCCTTAAAGTTAGGGCTAATTTTCCTCAATTTTATCTATCTTGGCAAATCAAGAATTTTTGAAGTATTTTCTCCAGGTTGACCAGTGAAAAAAGTAATAACACACAAGGGAAAGAACGTGCTCTCAGAAAAGAGAAGACAAATTTGTACTTCATATCTTAATTTAAGAAAAATCGGCCTACAGTTCACACGTCAGTTGGTACGAGAAATTTCTGTATCGCTTATGGAAGCTCAGTGGCTGTCATTAAAGAACGTCCTAATACTCAACCGAGAAGTAGTGATCTCAAAAATTCTTACTTCCCATTTGAATTCCAAAGTGAATAAAAGGAAAAAATCTTCTTATAAAAGCCCATTTTACTCAATATGGACGTAATGATTCTTTAAAAAAATAAGACTAAATAAAATACTCAAAAAGGGCGATATGTCATTCCTTCCAATATTAACGGCTGTTCCTCGCCGAAAAAATTACAGTTTAAAGTAGAAACTTTCTTCAAAAATGTAACATCAATTTCGTAAATTTCTTTTAAGAGGGAAATTGAAATTGAAAGACAATTTGTACCTTGTCCTCGGGTGTGAGACGAGTCCACGGCTTGTCGGCCCTGAAAGATAGAGAACGCAATTTCAGGGATTGGATATACGAATATATATTTTGCTTTCTTTAGTAGTTTGGAGGATAGGATTTCTTGTTGTCTGGTCAGAAGGACCGTCCTTCTTACTTACCGTTTTGAATTAAGTTGAAAGAAATTAGTTGTGTCTATTGAAAAATGTTTACTCAAAAATCACATGGCTTGAGACGCGCATTATATAACACGAATAATGACAATTATAAACAAACTAAACCAGTTTGGGGAGTTTTGAACCAGTTTAATGGCAAACCCAGCTCCCTTTTTTTCTCAAAACGTTTCCGTTTTTATCGTGTCCTTCACGAAAAAATTCCTTTACTTTGTCAATTTTCTTCTACCTTTTTTTAATTAAGACGAAGAATGTTCTGTATTTCTGTATTAAGACTCGTTAAGAAATAAAAAATACCAAAGAACATGGCATTACCGTCGGTCATAATCGTGACATTCCAAGCAATCGACGTATTCACTAAATTTAATAATTTTCTTGGCTTTCAATTCTTGTATTGTCGGTCTCCGACTTAACTGTGAAGAAAAAACAGAAGAGAACAACATTCATATTACGATCATTAATGTTAAATACAGATTCCTGTATAATGTGCGAAATTAAAATTCATTTCCAACTCAAAATAATACAATTTAATGTATAAAGAGAAAACTGGAAAGTTTAAGTTCAATGAGAATACAAATTGAAAGAAAATAGTAGAAGGAAATAATGTGTTTTGTGATAATTTACCGTGGTGAAAAATCCAGGAAATTTCATTGAAGTTGTTACAATTTGATGAAGAAGCCCAACGTACTATGAGCGTGACGACAAGCTTTGGATATTTTACTCTAACGATCGATGAGCTTGCACTATTAGAGCAATGATAAATCCCCGATGCATTATTCAACTCTTCTGTGCGTCAACAAACGTCAGATGAGCGTAGGTTGAAGTTTTGAAATCTGTACCAATGGGAATGGACGAATATCCCAGGGCGACTTTGTATCGCGAAGTTTCGAAATCTGCACTCGCAGCATGCCGCGGACGAGTCGCGCTATGAATGAAACGAATTTAGCGAAAATATTCCTCCGCGGTGTACAGCAACTTTTTATTCTTTTACGTCTACAGGATACTGTTTCTTGCAATGAAACGCGAATTGCTAAAAAAGAACGAGGAAAACGTAGATCAAATATTAAGTAAACTTCGAAAATAACTATATCGCTTTAAGCGAATTGATATTCAACAGGGAAAGGAGAGCTCTACTTGATTCGATCTCGAGTGCGAGGTTCTCTTCAGTCGATAAGACGTCAACGAAGAAGATAAAAACTGATGGGAATTAATTGATTAATAAACATCAAAAAGTCAAAGAAAAGAGAACGATGAATCAACTTGATGAAGTTCTAAAGTTCACCAATTCGGTCTTATGAACTCGAGTGAAAATTCATTTGGTTTCATATTCTGCTTGGGGTGGAAAAGAACATTTGACGTCATGCAGTTACGCTCACGTGATTCAATAGTAACAAGACAGCAAGGTTATTATGGTTACTAGGAAACGGTATAGACACTGAGACAGGTGTAAGCGAGTGCCTCGTTTTTCAAGAATTGACCGATTTTCAAAATTTTGAAACAACTGTGAAGCATCGATAGAATGAATCATTTGGACTCGTGAACTAGTGTACGTGTTTCTATGGCAACAGCGAAAACAACCTAGAAAGTTCAACATGTTATGTTGTTCAAGGCCGTAACCAGGGGGGGGGAGGGGGGGGTGTGGGCACCCTCCATCTGAGCAAAACGTCCGCTTTTTATCACCATTTGTCACATGTAATTGCTTGGAAAAATACAAATTGATTTGCACCTTGCCGGTAAATTTTCTGGAAACGGCCCTGTTGTATACTTATAAATACTTACATTTCCCTCTAATTTAAGTTATAAGAATTGTGGTTTGGATGTTATGATCTATTCATAACAATATGCACCATGTTTGCTGTCTTTCTAATAGAGAGGATGGTATTTTCGCATGGTCATTCATCAGTATTTCGACGCCTAGTTTATACCAACGGAAAGGGGCTATTTTTGGTTTCACGTCATAGGGAAAACGACAAATATGAAAGAAAGGAAAGAAAGAAAAGGTGTATATATTCGCATGACTTGAAGTTAAAGGAATGGGGATTGGGGCGAGGGAGAAGGAAGGATGAAGCGAGACGAGAAAAAAAGAAGGGGAAAAACAAAGAGAAGAAAGAATAATCTTTGACACCTGCATACTTTCTCCTTTTACACATTAAATCATAATATCAAGCGATTTTCGAGAACACTCCGTTTTAGTCTCCTATCCCGCTGAGCTACAGCGTGAAACACGTTACGTAACAATAAAGAAACACGAGAATATTTTACACTCTTTTCATTCAAGAGACACAATGGAAACATGTTTAATATTCTGACCGACAACCGCTTGGCTCAGTTGGAAGGATGCCGGACTATTGAGCGGGAGATCGGGGTTCGATTCCCGGTCGGACCAACACTCGGGGTCTTAAAATAAATGAGAAGGTGCTGCCTTTGTAATTACATCTGCAACGGTTAGACCTTTGCGTCTTCTAGGATAAGGACGCTTAACCATACCAGAGTCCCCGTCTCTCCACACTATCTAACCCTGTATTGGAGGGACGTAAAAGAACCACTGAGGGCGTAATAAAACGCAGATAGTGACCACCCTCAGTGCCTACCTTTCATACTAACCACCTCATTCAAAGAATTGTAGAATATGGACGAATAACCCAGCGAAAAGCTGTTGCTCGGAGTTTACCTCGAGTTTGCGTGTATCAGTGAAGGTGCATGAACTGTTAAAGTGACTCGATCCAAATAACCAATACGTGGAAGGTCAATCATTAAACTCACCAGAATCGCCAAGAGCTGTTATTACAGTTGTATGCAAATGAGAAAAACCTTTTGTTGTTAAGTTCATCTAAGCGAGGCTATCGGGTCAATACAATGCATAACGGGTCATTAGGATCTCATTTGCATGCAACCGTAACAACAGCTATTCGCGCTCATGCGATTGCTTTAAAACTTTCTGAGAATTTTTCCAGTCGCTACAATGGATCAGGTTGTGGTCACATGATTTTGTACGTTGTAAATTCATTGCAATTTTACGAAAAAAGTGGTGTTAAGTTATTACGTATTTGTGCCAAACTCGCGAATTCATTTAACTAAGTTGTTTTATAGTAATAATTCTAAACTTATAAATTACACGTATTTTGAGTCACTTTAAAGCATTTGTGTTTTGAAAGTCGCGAATATTCTTCACGAATATATTTGTGCCAATCTGAAAAAAAATGTAATGAGGCTAACCGGAGAGAACAAGTCTGCAAGAAAACAAGAAAACATTTTTCTTACAAAACCTTTTCCTTAGAAAAACTATTTTTTCATAATTTACAATAATGTATTTGTTCATGTTAGCAGACGTCGTCAGACCGTTGTGAAAACGACCGTCTTATCCTATTTCGTTTTTATCGTTTTCTATTTAGAAAATGACTGTGGGTGCAAAGGAAAATATGCAAGAAATGACGGAAAAGCAGTCAGTCACAAGCTGCATTACATTAGCGACATACCTTTCTCGTTAAGACTCTCTTCTTTTCTTCTTTTTCTTCCTTCGCTTCCGCTTCGGTAGCGCCTGTTAACATAAGAAATAAAATTTGATAAGTTGGCAAATCATGGTGTTTCGGGGCTATAGCGTCCCTTCTAAGGGAAGCCAATTCAATGCATCATTGCACCGTGCTAGAAATCATGGAAACCATTTCAGTGTTCCGGTAGGGTGTTTTGTAGTTGACGAGCATCAATACGAAAACTGCCTTGGAAGCAATTTCAAGTTTCAGTAGGCATAGTGTATTAAAGAAATCTGTTCCGGACTAATCTTGGAAAGCCATTTCAATGTGCCTTTTCGGTAAATTGCAAGCTTGCTAGAAATCAGCATGAAAATTATTTTGGAAGCTATGTAAACGATCATGAGCATGCTGGAAAACAGCATGGAAACCGTTCGGAAACCATTTTTGTTTTCCGGTTGAGCATAGCAGTATGCAAAGTATTCTGAAGCCATTTCAATGTTCCCCAAAGCGTAATATCGTGTACGTGCTGAAAATCAACATCAAAAACCTTTCACTCAAACATTCTTACCATACAGAGCTTGTGTTTTAGGGATTATTATGAACTAGAAAAATTATAATTTAACTCAATAATTTAGAACCTTATTAATCTAATAACCATAGATACTCACTCTTTAAGATATTTCTTTCTCTCAGTTCTTGTGCAGTTGGTCGGGCGCTCAAACGTCTGTGACAAGAAATAATTACGTTAACACCGAAAATATCACAACCTTTGCTACGAGGGACTACGGCTTAGGAACTAGGAAGACTGAGAAAGAGAGAGAAAGAATGTCGCAAAGATGAGCTGGCAGGCAGGTGGACTGGGCAAGAGCTGTAAAGCAGATAAGATTTTTTCCAACCTCGTTCCTTGGGCCTTCTGTTCTCACTATTTTCAAGATGGCGGACGTTCGAGAGAAGACCCTGGTGGCGGCGTGTCACGTGTCACCTAGAATCTGGGAGGTTGGAGTCAGGCATCTCAGTTCGATCCCACCCCAGCACCCGAAAAGAAATTGGTACCCAGTGAAAACAAAATGTCGGACTAGTTTGTTTTCTTTCATGGATTAGACATTCTAGCCCTTGCTGTGTTGAACTCAACTCAACTAGAAAAATCACTTCCTCCCCAAGCAACGGTTGGGGTGTCGGGAAATCGAGGACGCGGACCGGCGGACGTGGACTGGCGGACGTGGACCGGTGGACGCGGACCAGGAAATAATTACAACATCGTGTTCTTTTATAAAAGGGTGTCGGGAAATCGCGGACGCGGACCGGTGGACGCGGACTGGCGGACCAGGAAATTATGATGATTATTGTACGTGTCTCTAGGTAAAAGACCTAGATAGCGTGATTACAGTGAGTGAAAGCTTACAAGTAAATTAAAAAAAACTGTACCGAGTCTTAAAAGTTAAATTTAAGTTCAAACGATTTTTCCGCCTGCTTGCATTGTCGTTTAATTTTACGTCAGCAAAATCTCAAGTTACACGAAATTATCGCATCTATAACCAGCCGTTTCTGTAAGTGAATTGCTGCGAGTGAGTTTGAAGATGGAGATTATTATCCCGTAATAACGGCCGTTGGGGCTGCGACGGATGGAGGGGGACGTCTTAGAGTTTCAAACACTAACAGGGATTCACCGTATTCAGCTTGCACGAAGAAATGAAGCGCCGACAAATTGCAGAGCATTCAAAGTCCAGGTGATCAAGTGTCAGAGGCCATTTGCTGAAATGGTCCCCGCCACGTGCTCTAACGAACTGGCAGTGTGCTTCGACGTGACGCGCTACGAACTACAAACCCCGCTGGCCGCATGCATTGTGTGTTCGAAATCATCTAAAGCTTCATTGAT
>JAABNW020121330.1:0-13948 GCA_015164035.2 Radianthus crispa | reverse complement strand
GTATACCTTACAAAAATCTTGGACTAACTCTTAAGCTTTAAGAAGATTGAATTTTTTGTTTAAACTATGTTTTGAACGACTTTTACCCACGCTCAAACTCCCGAGCGAATGCACGTGTGATTTTGCAATCAACAGATAAAAATGGCTAATATTTTGTAGCTTTGTTCGTCAATGTATTATCAACACTGTGTCAAAGTTTTGATGCAATTAAAGGTAAGAAAGGATTAAAATTGACCGCCAATAGTCGGCGAAATATTTGAAATGTTTTAAGCGTCCTTTAATCACACCTACAGAAAATGCTCCTAAAAATGTTTCCGCGATTTATTCACAATCAAACAGGTAAATTTTCTTTAAACTTTCACAAAATGTGTGCCACAACCTGTGCATTACAAAATACATATTCGCTTTTCAGGAGCAGCCCTAAATTAAGAGAAATTTGAGAAAAACTGTTTTGGTCTGCTTTGTTTATATGGAAACCCTCATTAGCATAAATTTGCCATCAAACAAAACTTTCATCCCAGCCTAACATCTGGTGTAAAACTCAGATTGATTGAGCTAAAAGAAGGTTATGTAAAGATGAATTTAAAAAGGGAAGTATGTCTCAAAAATTACACTGGGAGAGGCCTCAATTAATGTCGGAGCCATTATGTTGCTATACCTTACCTATAGCTTAGTGTCAATACTCCTGATTCATTGTTACTACCCATACTTCACTGTAACTACACCCTCTTCACTGTCACCACTCGTACTTCAATATCATTATTTACTACCAATACTTCACTGTCACTGCACCAGCTATTTCAATGTTCCTACATAACTGCATTTCATTGTCACTATACTAGTGCTTCTGTGCACATCACTTCTTGTCTTATTTTTCACTTATCTCATCTGTTTGTGCACTATAAGGTGAATTCTAGAAAGCAAATCATCCTATGAGAAAAAACGGCTTTGAGCTAGTGAGATTGCCACTACATATATATCCTACCTTGTCTTAGTCGCATGGGGAGAACTTTGCATTGATAGAGGTATTCGTTGTCAGAGGTTCTGGCAAGAGAATGAGCTATCAGAGTTTCTTTGGCTCTTGGTTTTGTGTTTGTTTGTTTTCCATAAAACTAAAACTGCATGATTTAATTTTGATTGAAAGGCTTACTTATGGGATAAGTGGCATGCCCTTATAGAACCCTACTCAACCTTAGTTCCCTATATGGTTGGCATTGGGAATCATGAACAGGATCATACGACAGGTGGTCAAAAAGATCCAAGTGGAGCTCCCGGAGAAGGCTTCCATCCTTCTTGGGGCAATTTTGGAAATGACTCAGGTGGAGAGTGTGGAGTTCCAATGTACAAGCGGTTTCACATGCCTGATAATGGAAATGCGCTTTGGTGGTAAGTTGCTAAACTGAAATTGATGGGTTCTGTTCTTAATGATTGAATAGAGAGGGGGTCAAAAAAATGGAAGCCCTAAATATGTGCTTCAAACCCTCCCTTGTAAGAATAATTTGGAAGCTAATCATCTTCATCGCAGCCCCAAAGGCTGAATTATGAGGAGGCAGCTCAACATGCTCATCAAAGGCGCTCATTCCTATACACAACCCATGTTTGACCACGGAGCACAGCTCAGGATCAAATCAAGATTGGTTTTTGTGGAGGGAGGAAAACCAGAGAACCCAGAGAAAAACCCTCGAAGCAGAGGAGAGAACCAACAAACTCAACTTGCATATAATGCCGGGAGCAGGAATCAAACCCGGGACCATAGTGGTGAGAGGCGAGCGCTCTCACCGCAGCGCCACCTGTGCTCCCCCCTAAACTCTTTGCAACCTGATCGGATGGATATTTCAAAAATTTTGTTGCAATCAGTGTTGCAGCCATGTTCACATGATGCACTTGTTGGATGATTGCAAGATTGCTGTAGACTGTGATTTGTGCAACAAGTTTCAGGGATAGACACACACTGCAACAGTTCTGTTGTGTGCATTACTGCATGCAATGCTGCACCTTGCATACATACCAAAAACAATATAATTGAAAGCAAAATCAGAGTACATGGTTGAATTTATGACATTTCTTACTCTTGATTTCCATTCACTTTGTGATTAACTATATTGCATTTATTTTTCTTAATAGGTACAGCTTTGATTACGGAAGTGTACATTTTGTTATGATGAGTACAGAACACAACTTTACTAAACATTCTGTACAATATAAATGGTTGGTTAATGATCTTGAAAACGTTGATTCTACCATAACACCATGGATTGTATTTATGGGACACCGACCAATGTACACAAGTCAGTTGGTAAGTTCACCACAATTCCATATGTACACTAAGTTTATTAAGTTCATGCACATGGGAAGCACGGGTGGCGAAGTGGTGTGAGCGCTCGCCTCTTACTTATGCAACCCAGGTTCGAGCCCCGCTGAGCTCGGTTTCGTATGTGAGTAGAGTTTGTTTGTTGGTTCTCTCCTGTGTTTCAAGGGTTTTTCTCCGGGTACTCCGGTTTTCCTCCCTCCATAAAAATCAACTTCTGAATTCCAGTTCGAACTTGGACGCAGGACTCCATTTAAACTAGCCTACGGCTAAACTGGATGTTCCTGGATAAATATTGATTGTTTGTTAAACATCTGTTCAGCGCACATGGTGTGACAGTGCGCCCATGTGTGCCTTTTCAAAATTATTTCTACGAGATTTGCTTCACACCCCAACAGACACCAACATGAATTAACCAAATAATCTTAACATTAGATTAATATTTGTGTTTAGGTGGAAGGACAGAATCCAACTATTGCCTTTCACATGCAAATCGAATTAGAAGAGGTTCTTGTGAAGTACAAAGTCGATTTGGCCCTGTGGGGACATTACCACAGCTATGAACGGACATGCCCTGTCTATAAACAGTCTTGTGTGCCACGTGCTCCCACTCATATAGTCATTGGGACTGCTGGTTATGATTTAACATTTGATCCATGGCCCGATCCAGAAAGAAAGTGGTCAGCTTATCACTTGTCTAATTTCGGATATGGAAGGGTTACAGTCGCTAACAGCTCTGCTCTGCTGTGGGAATTTGTTCTCAACCTAACTGGGAAAGTCCAAGACCATGTTTGGATAATCAAATAATTTATTCAATGATTTAGAGCTTGAACCTTTTACCCAAAGTTAGGTGCAGGGTTCGTGCTACTCCTTAAACTCCTTAAAAACTACTTAGAATTGATTTACGTTTTTAAGGGCGCTTAAAAACTCCTTAAATTTACAAATTTCAGCAAAAACTCCTTAAAAACTCCTTATTTCTTGCGTGACTAACTGGAGTATTGCAAGAGCAGAGTATTATAAAAAAAAACTGCAAAGTGTGAATTATTGCTCATTGTCGCAAAATACACATAACCTGATTTGTCTTATCGGTCAGTCAGGCCTTCCTGCTTCTTCCATTTACAAAGTGAGTCCTGGGAACTAGTTTCCCAAGATGCATCAGTCACCGAGAAAATACTCCTTAAAAATTTTTTTTGGGTCCTTAACTTAAAAAGTCCTTAAATTTTGTTTAGTCACCCCAGTACGAACCCTGTAGGTGTGAACAGTTATATTACGACATGATGTACTCATAATAGCAAGTGTGATTTGTTATGAATGTGTGTAAATTATTCCTCATAACCTTGTAAACATTGTTTAATATAATGTATGTGTATGCAATACAATATTAACAAAATAACTAGTATATTTATATAATGAAATAAGCTCAAGAAAATAAATTTTCTTTTCGTTTTTACATGGTGGACCAAAACTTCAATTCAGTTTTTATTCGGATCATGGCTTTGAAATATTACTTGAAACATGGTTCAAGATCACGGTGTTTGAAATATTTTCATCACTGTCATGTTTGTAAGTTTGCCCGCCCACCAAACCCAAGCATGATGTAGTGTTTGCAATGCACATGAATATCCCACTGATAGCAGATTCTTGCACCTACTGTAGATATCTCATTTTAGATATTGATGGGTAGTATAGACCAGTGGATGAGGAAATATAATATGGATGCAGATAATCAAAGTTATTATATTCTCTGGGGAATGACAAGTGGTATGAAATGGGAAAACATTGTCACACAGCAGTGGAATAGGTCTATTGCAGGTTATTTCCGGTTCTTTAGCAAATACATGTAAGCATCGACATTATAGGGGTGGTATGTGGTTGATGCATTGAAATTCTTAACATTTTTGTTCTAGATTCCCAATAAAGATCCAATCATAGCATCCCACATGAGGGAGGAACTTGAAGATATTCTGTATAAATACAGAGTAGACTTGACTCTATGGGGACATTACCATAGCTATGAGAGGACCTGTCCAGTCTACAAAGATAAATGCATCCATGGTGCTCCAACGTATGTAGTGGTCGGCACAGCTGGTCATATCCTGTCCATAGCTCCCTGGCCCTGGACGCCCAGACCATGGTCTAAGTACCATGGGTTACATTACGGTTATGGCCGGGCTACTGTGGTCAATAGCACTGCCTTGTATTGGGAATGGATTAGGAACTTTGATCATAAAATTGCTGACAGTTTTTGGATAATGAAATGATATCAGGATGCAGTGGTTACTTTCAGAGTGTGTGTGTGCATGTATTTTAAAAAATTCTAAACAACTTGCAACTCACTATTCATTCTCTAGCAGGAACTTTTGCCATAAGTTTCTGATTCTCATCCAGTACCAGAAACAGTCACAACCCAGCTGTGCTCATCCAAAGGGATAGGACAAACCACAGGGGGCCCAATTTAGAAAAATGTGAAAATATAAATTGGAAAAAATCCATTTTTGCTTTTTTTTAAAAATTCAATATTTAGATAATGATCTCCATAACACGAGTGGGTAAACAAATTTTAGAAAAATCAAGCTAGAACATTTTCTTCACGCACGTGCCTTTGTTTTCATGTTTTTCCCCTATGGTATCCTAAGTGCACTCAATGCATATATACTGGTACACCTAGGATACCATAGGGGAAAAACATAGGGAAACAAAGGAGAAAAAATTTTTACCCACTCGAGTTATGGAGATCATTATCTTCATCTTGAATTAAAAAAAATAGCAAAAATTGATTTTTTCCGATTTTTATTTTCACATTTTCCTTTTTCTAAATTGGACTCCCTGTGGATTTACAAGGCTACTTCTTGCCATTTTTTGGAACATCATTTTCTGAAACAATGAATAATGATCAGAAATTAAAAGTGACATATTTCAGTAAATTGCTTAACATTATTACAACTTCCTCTCCTTTTAATCTCTTTTTGAAAAGTCTCAACCAAAAAGAATTGTATGTTGGGAAATGGGTTGTAATATAAACTGTGAAAATGTTTCTTCTCACCAATGAAACCCAGGTTCAAGCCCTGCTGTGCTTGGTGTAGTACTGTATATGTGAGTAGAGTTGTCTGTTGGTTCTTTCCTGTGCTTAGAGGGTTTTTCTTTGGGTCTCTGGTTTCCCTTTTTTCATAAAAATCAACAAATTGGGAATTTGACATTTTACTTTCCCTGTCCAGCTAAATGAGTTTGAGACTCAAATGAAGTTGTTTTTTTAATTCATAATAGTTTACATATATGTATTTTTTCTAAAATGTGGGATTAGCTTTGTTTGACAATTACACAATGAAGGTATGTCTTACTAACAACAAACACTTTTAAATTTACTGTTTCTTAATTAAGGTACGTAGAAGCCAGGATTTCAATCTCATATACCCAGTGCCAAGTGCCCAACTTCCTTTTCCTTTGTCAGCACCCAGTAAGAAAAGAAATGGTGCTAACCAAGAGGACCATTTTGGCTCTGGGGTACAAGATTGGTGGCCCAGGGCCGGTACTTGATATATAATGCATGGTCTTTGCAGGAATGTACCGCCCAAAAAGAGGTACGTTTTTGAGGCCTGCAGAAGTACAGTATATACAAGCAATGGCAGCAAATTTGCAAGCTTTGGTATAGAGAATTACAGACAAGTCGCCTACGGTTAGTTGCCTACCCCAAGTCACCTACGCATAAAATCTATCAAATCCGTAGGCGAGTTTGTTTTTAATCCAATATCTTACAGACAGTAAAGATAACGTAACTTTAGCGCTCTATGAAAGTCCAAAAGACTTTTAAGGCCAACACGAGTCAGATAAACAGTGAGGAACACTCGGGAATGTAGTTGTTCTTCACACCAGCAAGCGATCAAACGAAACCGATCGAACATACCGTAGGTGAGCTTGTTTACCATAATTTACAGTTTACCAACAGTTCTTTAGCCTGTCGGAAATTCACCAAAACTTGCTAACGATCACACATACGGTACCTGTATTTATGAGCTTGTCTAATATTGGTTGCAGGAGCTCATCAAGTTCTTTCTTTTGCTTCAAAACCTCTTCTAGTTTTGAAGTATTTCTCTGTGCTTCAAGCCATTCATTTTTTTCATCACAATACCGATTTCCACTTTGCTGATAAAAGAAAAAAAAAAGGCATTCCTTCCTTGAAAATACAGCTTGATGTCATGATCATGATATTAAAACACCTGCTACTGTATTTCCTTTTGTATCTCCTCGGGATTTGTTCCTTCATTTGTATTTGGGGTTTTTTTTCATTTTTTTTTTACTTTCCTTGTTTTCCTTCCTTATTTCCTTGCTTTTTTTCCATTTTTTTCTTCCACCTTTCTATATTTCTTTCATTTTTCTTGAGTTTAAATCATCCTTTGGTTTTCATTTACGACTGTTTTCTTTAATAATGGTGAAAAAATAGAGCATGACTTTATTTTTACAAATAAGCTTTACTTATGACCACTAGGCCGGGTAACCGGTCCTGACGCCCCCTCGCCATGACACCCCCAACCATGACGCCCCCCAATCACGCCATGACGCCCCTAGTAAAACCATGACGCCCCCAGACTGAACTACCATGACGCCCCTTACCCTGGGTGCCAGAATGATTTTTTCGCGGATTTACTGATTATGCGTGGCGTAACCGCGAGCGAGAGGCAAACAAAAATTTTTTCTGGCGTAATTGGAGGGGCCCTCATAGTTGGGGGCGTCATGGCGAGGGGGCGTCATGGCGAGGGGGCGTCATGGCGAGGGGGCATCATGGCGAGGGGGCGTCATGGCGAGGGGGCGTCATGGCGAGGGGGCGTCATGACTGTAATTCCTAGGCTGTGATTTTCAGTGACCTTACAATGAATTATAATTGCTATTAGACTCACCTTGTCATCCTTAGTAAATCTGCCCATGTTTTTTTCTGGATCAGCTATGATTTCTTTTGTAGAAGTTATTAGTTGCTTTAGCTCTTTTTGAGCCTCTGAAATAACAAAGGAAAAAAATGATTATGCAGGCAGCCCCACCCTTCACAAGAGACACAGTTCTGGTAGTGGTAGTGGTTGGCAGGGTTCTGGGTTCAGCCTAGGGAAGGAATGGTGCGACATGCCATTACACACACCCTCCCTTGAATCCCTTTTTTTTTCATGGTGGAGTGATGGTACACAATTACTACATATTTAAAACTGTTACGTGTTAAATTCACCACATTAGTGGTATACCGAGTGGTATCAAACTAGAGATAAAATCATCCCAGGTCATAAAGATATTGTTATCACACGTGATATCACTCCCAGCCAATCAGCTTTCAGTATTTAAATTTCAACATTTTTTATTTCGTTTCATAATTATGTTACATAAACAGAACATTAAATGTTCGCTCGGAGATACGAATTTCATCTTCTTGTGTTGAATATATCTCACTCATTTGCTGCACTCACTTATAATTGTGGGATATCATTTCAACACTTCAAGATAAAATTCATATCTCCATGCACCCATAATATCCTCCTATATTTAGCATGTTGAGGTCCTCCTTACATAGTTACAGTGCGACTACTTCAACCGAAGCCACCCAGACAAATTTTCCACAAAATTTTTCCTTCGGCTTTGTAAATATTTGACTGCAATAAAATCATTGAAATTTTCACAACTGTTTTCAGGTCATTTTTTGATCACAAACCAAACAAGTTTCAAGGCACAATATACAAAAATAAAGCAAAATAATATATTAACATTTGCACGAAATTTCCTCAAATTTTGTGAGGGCTGCTTTGGTTCATGTAGACACACTGTAATTCCCTCTCCCATCCCAAGGGGTGACAGCTCCGAGTTTCAAATCTACTGCAACTAAAACTAGTGGGGAAGGTTAGTGGGATTAGGAGACCACAACTGCAACCAAGCTCACATAGTGCAATTAACCAGTATGTTTCCAGACAATATGCTACAAAGACAACAAAAGCATGCAAAACAAAAAGCAAACAAGAAACACATTTATGTAATATGTTGTATCCCTAACATCTTTGAGAGATAAGAGTCCTCACCAGAAATATCTAGTAACTCCACACATGCAGTGTTGTTATAGCGAGCAGCAGATTCCCTGGCTCTTTCACCATGTATATTCCTTAGCTGCAGGTCGGCATCATTAGCAATAAGAATGCGGAGACAGTCAATTCGATTCCAGCAAGCAGCCCTGTGCAAAGCTGTGTAACCTGGAATATTGTAATACACCTATCAAATGTTAAGCCTAGGGGGGGGACCCTGGGACAAGGTGGGGATTTTGAATTTAATTTGATTTTGTCTGTCAAACTTGCTCACCTCAGGAGCCATATCTGGCTACAATCTTCTAACTAAATCCAAATTTCTCCAGTTTATCATTCAAATTTAGCTATAAATCCCCCACGTCATAGCAACTTTACAGTAGATTGCTATAGCCCCCTTTCACAGTAAATCAAAACATACCTACCCTAGGGAGGAACAACATATCATGAACCCTACCCTGGGGAAAAATGAAGTCTGTCAAATCCTTCGCCGACCCTGGCCCCCGACCACTCGGGGTGCATATAATGCACCAGTCAGTGTAAATCCCCGACCCCCCCAACCCGGGAACAGGCGGGGACTTGGATAAATGTGCGAATGAAACAGAGAAAATGTCCCTGCCCCCAGGACAATATTTGTATTCCAATGTCCTCACTTGTCCCTGCCTAAAGTCTGGAGTTTTAGCTTCCGTCAATCGAAACTTACAAACTCTTGACAATGATCAATCTCCAGTTTGTGAACTAAGAAGCAAATCTCGTCCAGGTACCGGGGCACTCCTGAAAGTAATATTATGTATAATCCCCGCTAAAGTCCCCAGCATAGCTTTAGAATACCCCGCAAATGTATTCATGATATTCATTCTATTGTTTTTCTATTGTATGTATGTGTCGTTCTCAAAAGATGAATATCATTATAGAAGCATTTGCGGGGTATTCTAAAACTATTCCAAGTCCCCGCTATTCCCGGGTTGGGGGGGTCGGGGATTTACATTGACTGGTGCATAATACATATTGAACCAGATTCATTCATGCATAAGTTCAAACAGTATTCTTTGCTTTCAAATATCTTCAACAAATTTTATATTTATAGCAGGGAAAGTTTCATAATTTTATATTTCTGCTTGCCTCTTTTAGTTCTTGTTTTCGAAAGTGAATCATCTTGACAAGGTAATGTCAGGTTCGATCTAAGATTGCATCAAAGTGCTTCCAATACCGAATTTTAGGTAATCATACGCTTTAAGACCAAACCAAAGGAGGCAATATTAAAGGTTTTCGTGTTTTTCTACCTTTCTTCGTTCTGCTGTTCACATCAGCACCTCGTTCGATCAGTTCTCGAATGACTTCAGTGCGACCCAACATGGCCGCCATGTCCATGGCTGACTTGCCATCTTTATCACGTTTGTTCAGTACTGTACCCGGGTCTGTAACAGAACTACTTTCTGGATCATCAAATAACTGTCTAAGGCTTTCTATATCGCCCTTTATAGCATAATCAAAGAGTTCTTTGACCATGTTTGGTTGTGATATATTTATCTCTGGCCAACGGTTTTTGTTTACTGGACCTCCTTGGAGACACCGCTGACCAGGTGAATCATAATTTTTTTTCAAAAATAAAACAAAACACGAGAAAAGATGACCAAAATAAATAAAAATACATATAGCAGGAGTAGATAGAATCGATGTATAAAATAAAGTCAAGTCTACTGTTCAGTAGAATTTTTTGATATTTTGCCATTTTTTCCACATGGGGTCTAAACTCTATAGCCTGAATTTAAAAAAATTCTGTAATGGGAAAGTAATGCGACATTAAAAGGATTCCCCATTACAGAATATTTTTATTCCCTCATAAATGAAAGATCAAGTAGAGAAAAATATCCGCAAGTTAAAAAAATTTTCACTGAACAGAAAACAAGATATGATTTTTTGAAGCATAAATTTAGGCCCGATTCATAATTGTGTTGTTGCTATGGCAACTGCAAATGTGATAGTTTTGTTAAAAATTCGGACCCCACTTTCACAACCTTTCATATGGTATATAACATGATAATGTTATTTTTGGCAACAAAAAGATTGGGGCATTTTCTTCAAGTGTATAGGAACGTTTGACAATCCTATTTAGCCTCCTTACATCTAGCTTGTAAGATATGTTTACCACCCGTAGTAAAAATTTTCCTCACTCCTCCCTTCCTAACATTATTTGTTTCTTATCTTTGTTTATATTATTTACAGTATCATTTGCTCTTATATATTTTCCTTATATTACAAAAATCATAATTTAAGCACACCCATCATAACCTTTTGTATTTATTGGAATTATTTCATGGATCTCATTTATAACTTATCATTCTTAGTTACATGACAAGTTCAATGAGAATACAAAGATCACTCAAAATATACATATCCAATTGATGGGGTAATCCACCACAGGCAGAGCGAAGCCTCAGATTGGATGCACAAACAATAAATGGTGAGATAAAACAAAGAACGCAGCTCACATGTAGAACAATACACATTGTTCACCATAATCCACACTTTCTTTGTTTTTGTTATTTTGTCCAATCTCAGGCTTCGTTCTACCAGTGGACACCGACCCAATTGATGTAATATTCTAACTTTTTTAACATTAAATTGTCAATGCAGTGACTGTAGTCAGGATCACACAAATTCCACCAAGCTCTGGAATAACTAAGAAACTATATGCAATCACCCTTGTTTCCTGAATTTGCTTGGGTGATCATGAAACAATGTTTGAAATCAAGGTGGGCCTTGATTTTGATGTCAATCAAGGCCCTCCTCAATTTCAAACCATTGTTTTGTGATCACCCAAGTAAATCCAGGTAAGGTAGATTAAGAAAATTATTTATATAATATTTCAGAGTGATATCTTTCAAGCACTTCTTTCCATAGCTCCTTTTGCAGACGTTCTTAGTGCAGAGAGAGGGAAGCTGGCAGACTGGCTTAAAATGTCTGTAAAGGAAGTTATACTATCTGATGGCAATACATGTAGCTGTTATTACAGCTAAGCCTGCAACAACATATTCTTCACTTTCACACGTCAGAATTCAAGTCAGACAGACACAATAGCAAACAACAGAATTGGAGCTGCACTGAACAAAGTGCAAAGTTCTGTATATCCAGTAACCGTATGTTGGGATTTGTTTCACAGATGCCCAGATAAGAACTTTTGCCACATCAAATCTAATTGTGTCTTTGAATCCAACAGCTAAGAAAAATCCAAAAACTACTACATAAGATTGGATCAGCTCTTTTGCCAAGCACCAGGAGACGGCAGTGGCTAGTTTGGTCTACTAGTTTCCAAAAAAAAAAATAACACTTGAAGGCAATTAGATTTGATATGGGAAAAGTTTATGGTCCAAACTGGACTGACTACTCTGTCTATGTGGCCAAGTAGCATATGCATTCATGATACTATATTTTAAAATGTTAGAAAGATTTTATCTGACCTTATTGAATAAATGGTAAGTATAAACAGACACTAACTCCAATGTTTGCTCCTGTATTACTTTTACCGAGATAATTAATTGATCACTGGCCAACTAAAACTCCTGTACCAAATTTCACAGGCTGTAATATTTTGGCGGGGAATATATTTGGTGGAGTCATTCCAACAAATTTAGGCTCTATTGGCTGACTTCTGAATTGTATATAATACACTGTGCTATAAATAATATACTATAATATAATTCTAGGTGGTAACTCAGCAACCCACAGTATCAGTAAGAGATAACTTAACGACCCCCACTCCACCTCCAAGCCTACGGTAGTTCATCCCACCAGACATTTTCCACTGATTTGATACAGAGTCAAAGATTTCAATAGTTTTAAGATACGTTGTGCCATCAAATCCTCCCACTGCAAGCAGTTGGCCATTGACTACTGCAAGTCCAACTCCACTCCGTCTAGAGTTCATAGCTACGACTGGTGTCCATTGGTTTGTTTTGGGGTCATATGATTCGGCACTACTGAGTTCTGTAGCATCATCTCTACCTCCAACTGAACAAAAACAAAAGATGTTGAATAAGCCACTTTAGGTTTTCATCTGCCATCTTGAATTGGGACAAATATGGAAAAATATATAGAAATCCGGATCACCTTGAATTTCAATAACTATGTTACTACTAAAATAAGAAGTCCTTTGAACTGCCCAAAAAAAAATAACCGACGTCATGCTTCGATGAGTCTGGTGCAATGCTACCATTTAGTAGTAGTGTGATATACAAACATGATCTTCGGTCCCTTCAAGATTCAAAACGAATGATTTGAAAAATACGTTTAGCAAGATAGACAGAAGTTATAAGAAGTGGTATTTTTGATTTGATAGTGAAGAAAGGAGGAGATAACATATCTGGATCCTTTGGTGGAAGATAATGTTTGTACATAAGGATGTCTGATTTTAGTAGTAACACTGATGGATTTTTAAAATCTTGCAATTTCTAAAAAGACATCTCTGTCATTCATGACCTATTAAAATGATGAAATTGGAAAGCAAGAAATTCAAAAAAATTTTGAAAATACATTGAAGCTGTGAGGAGTTGCAATAGCGCTGTACAGTCGTGATGTCACGACTCGGACAAACAATCCAAACGTGCATTTTTTAAAGTTCTAATTTGTCCACTTTCTTTATCTATTTCTAATTTTTTCTAAAAAAAGTATTTTTTCATAAATTCAATTACATTTCTCAGCTTTCTATCCATTAAGATCGAAGATTAATATTGTTTGTCCAACTCATGCATCTATTTGCATCTATTACAGTGTCTATTTTTAGAACAGCTGTGCAGCGCTATTCAAAGTGATTAAGAATTCTATTTTTTGCTCCAATTCAAGATGGCACCCAAAACCCTTAAGTGACTTATTATTGGACAATTAGAGGTCTAATGCAAACAAGAAAAGGCCATAGTTAATGATCACAAGATACTTACCAACATATAACTTATCTTGAAATACAGCAGCCCCAAGGTGTTTCCTTCTTGTCCCCATAGAGCAGACTGCAGTCCACATGTTCAAACTTGGATCATATCTCTCTACAGTATTTAACGGTGACGTCCCATCAGATCCACCAATAGCATACAAGTATTTGTCAAGTACGGCTACTCCTACTCCAAGACGCCTAGTACTCATGGGTGCAACCCTTGACCAACGGTTATCTGTTGGATCATACTTTTCAACAATATTTAGACAGGAGACACCATCTTGACCACCAACAGCATACATAAACCTATCAAGGGAACGTTTATTTAAGACGGGAAAAAGTTAAATTATAAAATAGAGATACCACGCATGCTCTGATTGGCTGGCAACCATGTTTATACCTGTATTAGAGGACAGAGACATGCTCAGCTTAGTATCACGCCGGGCCCAAAGGGCCCAAAAAACGCCGGGGTTGAGTGTGACGTTTTTTAAGTATTTAAGCATTTTTTTCCTTTCTTTCGACAGTGTTGATATGAAATTTGCACATAATATTAATATTACGGAAACACATTTTTGATCGTATTTTTGGTCAAATTTGACGTCATAATGACGTCATAATATATTTTTTAAAACATTGAAAAAATTGATTTTATATGCTAAACGAATTATT